>VWZV01001799.1:407990-466316 GCA_013397155.1 Irena cyanogastra
TTTTTTTTTTTTAAATTTTACAGGTAGATCTAATTGTAATCTTCTGTTTTAAATGATGATATAAAAAGTTTCCTTTCAGACTGTGGGAGAGGGGAACTATGGATGTTAGAAAAACCTTTTCTGACAGCAGACTTTGACAAGAACATCTTGTGCAAATGAAACTTTGATTGCCCAACTGTCTGTAACAGGTCATGGGGGAGAAGAAAACCAAACCAAACCAAACCAGTTAAAAAATGGTAAATAATTTCTCTGATTCCTGAATCAATATAGCCTTGTTACCAGACATTAAAATGCTTTCAGCTCCCCCACAGCAGAGAACATAACATAAGGGTTAGTCTTTAGTCTCATGCAGGCAGCTAGAAATGGCATTCACTCAGTAATAAAATGCAGAAAGCTGCTGGGCTCTGCTGTTAGTGAGGGCTAAAGACTAGAGGGAAGACCACTGGATCTTGGTGTCTAATGTTCCCACTTTATTTCTGTGCTTACATACATAGAAACATATATATATGTATATGTATGTATGTACGTATTTATGTATAAATTGAGTTAAAGAAGTCAGTTAACAGATGCTGGAATATTTCAGCAGTTCCTGTACTGCACAATGCCATGGCACATTGTTCTGTAGCAAATGCTACATTTAATCCTTTGGTAAACTTCCATACATGAACAACTCCTAAGCTCAGTCAGCTGTGTAAAATAGGTAGGGATTTCATTATCATGGGATGGTATAAAGTATACTTCTATAGGAAGTACTGGTTTTTAAAATTATCTTTACAAATATTATTTACCTCTATTTGCTATCATGAATTACTTTTGCTAATAATAGTGATAAATAGACTAACAGATAATTTATTTTAATATTACTGACTACTGAAGTTACTCCTATATATTTCTTAAATCCACAGAGATCACTGGATGTCTCAGAAATGCCGCTGTAGAATAGCACATTGAGTTTTATACTTTCATTGTGCGTTTCAGGGCTATCAAAAAATTTGGCTTTGTATATTTGAATTCTGATAATAATTTATTGTACAATGACTTTAAGCAATCTTCCAGAATTTGCCGGAAATCCCATCTTTTTTTTCTTCAATATGAAATTTCTGTGTTATGTAAATTCCCATTTGCATTCTCAGCTTCTGTTGGTTCTGGATTTTTGTTGTTGAGTTTTTTGTGATTTTGTTGTTGTTGTTNTCAAAAATACAGAAAATAAAATTTAAATAAAGAGGCATATTTCCCTAAAATAATTCCAATAACATTGATGAAAAACCCTTTATATATACATTATTTCAACCATAACTGTTGAAAAATTTGCATGTAAGCATTTGTGAAAAATTAGACTGTGATGTCACACTTTGTAAATGGCTCCAGTATTAAATGCTGCAATCTTGACCAACAACACAGTGTGAATACATTGCAGAATATGCATTTTATTTCAGATACTTTTTGTTCTAGTTTTAATAGAAGTAGTAATGTTTTCTAAAGATACAACTGTGATTGCTTTAATATGGCAAGATATCAATGCCATATTTTAGTGAAAAGAATGTCACATGTTCTAAACTTATGTATTTTCATTGAAGGAGTTATTTCTTTTTCTCTTTAGGTCATTAATATAGTGAGCTACCATGACAAGCACAGTACACACTGTATTTCACTACAGTCATATTAACTTCTGCTTTAGCAAGAAGGCATTTTTAAACTTCTGGGAAGAGTCAAAAACAAAACGCCTTTCGAGGATTTTAAATAATTGCTGGAAAAATATATATCACAAAATTTTGTTGGAGTAGTGGTAGGAAACTTTAAATGTCTGAGGGTGAAATATCCAAGTCTTGGGTTGTCATAAAAATAAGTGGCCTCCTGTTACAGGAAAGGAAGAAAAACAGAAAGCAGACATTGATTTCTATGACCTAGCGAGGGAATACTTCTAAACTAATTTAATTTTTATTCTGCAGTAACATGGATCAGTAAAATATCTGTTTCTCTTCTGTGATTATAAAGCCAGTCTAAAAAAGACTAAGACTAAATAGACCTAAGCACCTAACTTTTAAATTTTAGTGGGAACAGATGTATCTTACATATCAATGTATACTAAAATGATTTCAAATAACATGGGTTTTAAATTATCAAATTTTTAACTGAGAATTTTTTTTTATAAACAGAAAAATAGATACTTGTGGGACTTTTACTTTCAGATACTGTTTAGATATCATACAGAATTTTTTTAATTTAGAGAACACTTGAATACAATTTTTTTTCTCCCTCCTACACAGTTTTACAAAGTAGCTCATTAAAAACAAATTAGGCTTCAATAAAATAAAATTAAAAGCAACATCCAACTTTGGTAACAAAAGAGACCATTTTGTTTCATAGTATACAATGCATATAAAACAGTAATTTCACAAATAAGAATGAGAGTTATTTAAAGAGAATAAAGGCAATCCTATATGCATAATGAAATCCAGATTTTCAGTCTTAGGTAGAGCTATGTATGATATAATGACTCTCATATTTCTAAATTTATCAATTTAAAAAATATAGGGTTGGTAAGGCAAGTATATGGACATTTATGGCAAAGATGTGTGTTGAAATTTAGTGAATGTGGAATTATTTTTTAATCTTCTACTTAGCTGGTTCACAAAAATCAAATTCCTATTTTTTGAAAGATAAATGATACAAAAGTAACTTTTAAATGGTATTTATTTTGATTTGGAAAAGAGTAAAGAATAAAACTTAGATAAATCAGGAGATGAAAATAAGCTTCAGGTATTCTTCACCAACTTTTCACTTGTTCAGGAACTACACTTTTCACAGTTATTATAGGACAGAAGCTGAGCCTTTCCAAAAGCCTGAGTTTTTGAAACTGGCTCATTGAAAAGAGAGCATAATAGCCTAGGAAAATACCCTTGTAATATAAATTACTTTTCACTTCCACAAAAATCCTTAAAATCTTAGCAAAAAAGGTTTACACAGACAGAAATATAAACAAATTGTTATCTGTGCTTCACAGAACATTTAATTGTCTCACGTATTATTAATTACAATGTTTTGCTGTTCTGTATTGCTTTCATTCTGAGGATTTGAAAGCCCTTTTGCAATTAAGAATGAATTACTGAATGTAAGAAAATCATGTTCTCTAAAAATGCCGGATCAGTAGGATTATACTAGGATATTTTCTAGCAGTGTTTTCTGAATGCAGCAGTAGGCCAAGGACCACAAACAAATAGTAAATTAAGAATTTTATAATTTATTTTTTTTTTTTAAATTTTACAGGTAGATCTAATTGTAATCTTCTGTTTTAAATGATGATATAAAAAGTTTCCTTTCAGACTGTGGGAGAGGGGAACTATGGATGTTAGAAAAACCTTTTCTGACAGCAGACTTTGACAAGAACATCTTGTGCAAATGAAACTTTGATTGCCCAACTGTCTGTAACAGGTCATGGGGGAGAAGAAAACCAAACCAAACCAAACCAGTTAAAAAATGGTAAATAATTTCTCTGATTCCTGAATCAATATAGCCTTGTTACCAGACATTAAAATGCTTTCAGCTCCCCCACAGCAGAGAACATAACATAAGGGTTAGTCTTTAGTCTCATGCAGGCAGCTAGAAATGGCATTCACTCAGTAATAAAATGCAGAAAGCTGCTGGGCTCTGCTGTTAGTGAGGGCTAAAGACTAGAGGGAAGACCACTGGATCTTGGTGTCTAATGTTCCCACTTTATTTCTGTGCTTACATACATAGAAACATATATATATGTATATGTATGTATGTACGTATTTATGTATAAATTGAGTTAAAGAAGTCAGTTAACAGATGCTGGAATATTTCAGCAGTTCCTGTACTGCACAATGCCATGGCACATTGTTCTGTAGCAAATGCTACATTTAATCCTTTGGTAAACTTCCATACATGAACAACTCCTAAGCTCAGTCAGCTGTGTAAAATAGGTAGGGATTTCATTATCATGGGATGGTATAAAGTATACTTCTATAGGAAGTACTGGTTTTTAAAATTATCTTTACAAATATTATTTACCTCTATTTGCTATCATGAATTACTTTTGCTAATAATAGTGATAAATAGACTAACAGATAATTTATTTTAATATTACTGACTACTGAAGTTACTCCTATATATTTCTTAAATCCACAGAGATCACTGGATGTCTCAGAAATGCCGCTGTAGAATAGCACATTGAGTTTTATACTTTCATTGTGCGTTTCAGGGCTATCAAAAAATTTGGCTTTGTATATTTGAATTCTGATAATAATTTATTGTACAATGACTTTAAGCAATCTTCCGGAATTTGCAGGAAATCCCATCTTTTTTTTCTTCAATATGAAATTTCTGTGTTATGTAAATTCCCATTTGCATTCTCAGCTTCTGTTGGTTCTGGATTTTTGTTGTTGAGTTTTTTGTGATTTTGTTGTTGTTGTTTTAATTGCTAGTGCCAGTTAATATGTTGTAAAAAAAGCAATTTAGTAGCCTTGTAAAAATATTTGTTCACTTATGTTCCTTAGGCTTAGGGAATATTATATTTTTCTTCCATGTAACTTTGTGTGCATTCGTGTTTGTGTAAATGGATGAATGAACTTTCCAACACTATTCAACTTCAAACAAAATTTAGAAATCTCACGACTTATTTCATGACTCTAAATATCTTTCCTACTTAGTCTATTTATTATCAAGTGATCTGGTAGAGGCTTCCTGATAAGTTTCCCTGACATGTTCTGTTATGAATTTTATTGAAGAACCTTTTGAGAAGTTCTGACATCTCTAATGTTGCCATCAGTATTTGAAATTGGATGTGGAAAAACCCCCCGGGGTTTGAGAAGTGTCTTTTCCTCTGCCATTCAGTTCATGTGTGGTTGTATGCAGTATGCCAAGATTTCTTTTTTGTTCCTTGTTTCCTTTGGAAAGGTGTATCAAACTGACCAAGATAAATTGAATATGAACATCCCAGTCTATGGGCTGGGCTGGGCTGATGCCAATGCCCTGGCAACAGCAACAATGGCAAATAATGAACTAGAAATACATTGATGACTGGAGGAAGTAAGGCTGAGAGGCTCTGATCAGCCTTTCAGTTCTAACTCACAACCTTAAACAGGGCATGGAGGGCTGGATGTGGTACTGGGATCAAGTACAAGGAGGGGAATAAAAGTGGGGAAAAGTAATCTGTTCTTAATTACTCATTTGAGTGCTAAATGAAGTAGTGCATCTTCTACTTCTACCTTACACACTACCAATAACAAAGTAGATGTTATAACTGACATAATTTCTGTAAAATGGAGGTAAAAAGGATGATCTTCACTTCCTTGATGTTATTAAGGCAGAGTTTATTATCACTCAACACGGCATAATTGAGGCTGGAAGGGACCTCTGAAGGTCTTATGGTTTAACCCTCTGATCAGGGCAGATCTAACTTCAAAGTTAAATCAGATTGTTCACAACCTCATGCAAGTCAAGGTCTGCATATCTGCAAAGTTGAAGACCCAAATCACACATATTTATTTTTAACCCTATGTTATGTTTCCATAATGCAACACCTTAATTCAAGTAATTGAAAACTCTGTACTAAAATGCTAAATTGGAAAAGATTACATTAAATCAAGCAGGCCAAATGAGAAGATGTTATATTTAGGTTTTTCTAGAAAACCCTATTTTTGTCACTCTGGGTATCAAGTAACAGCTTTCAGTTTTCAGCTTTTCAGTTACCTGATCAGATGTTATCTTACAGCTCCCACTTTCACTCTACCTCCTGAGCTCCTTCAATGCCTAAGATGGGTACACAAAATGAAAAATAATTTCACATAAGCACATTATGTCTGACATTTTCTCACTATAGGGGGAAATGCAATAAGTTCTGCTGTCCAAGATAATTTATTTCATTAAAATAGTTCTACTTAACAACCAATAGACAAATACTGAAGTCTTCATTTGCTGCTCATTCTACAAAATAAAAAAGTGAGCTCTTTTTAATAAATTTGAAAGAGGCTTATTTCTTTCCTCTTTATTTCTACCACTAAAATTCCAGGTATATCCACACACATAAAAATATGTATATATTGTGTATGTGTATGCAGGAAAGACTACAAACATCAGTATTATCCGACAAAAATAAAGGAAAATACTCAGTAAATATATATATATAAAATATATTATCAGAAGAAGCAAACATCAGGACAATTAATGAACTCATTGTGCTCAATCACTCTGGTGTAAAGAAAATTGCTCTGTTTATGCCATGTAGAAAAGGTCCACTCTTATTTGAAGGAATACTTATTAATTATTCAAAGTTCAGAATAGCCTAAATACAGCTAAGAACAGTGGTTGTCTTCTCTTTGCCCCTCCTTTTTGAACTCAGAAATATACTAAAGCTCTTTTAAGCCAGAGCATTCATTGCAAGAATAATAACTCTGCTTTCATCATTAACAAAGCATTTTTAGAGATTCTTTTTTATTTTTTTTTCTGGTAACCTCTTTCCATTGGTGACCAATAAGTTTGCTATATTTTTATTTCTCCTAGTCTATGGACCTCTTAGGAGCTTGTTCTTTACTCTTGAGTGTATTCTCTCCAGCTGCCCCATTACTGTATCTCTGCATTAGTTTTTCTTCAGTGCTAAGGACTGCCTTTATTACTACTGGCTATGTGAACCTATATCAATGTGACAACAACTGAAAATAATTATTTCTTCTTTCTTGAAAATAAGAAATTAATTTCAAACCTTCTTCTACCCAGCTAGCAATTATAGTAACCACAGCTTCTAACTGTCTTTAATTTCTGTAATCTGTGGTATGTTTAATGGTTACAGAATAAAATCAAACAAAACCTAGCAACCATGTGTTAATAGAATAGCATTTGTTTTGAGGACATAAGCAATATAAATAGGTGATAGATTCATTTGAGTGTCAAACATGTCAATTAAATTCATTAAGACCTATAAAACCCTCTGTCAAAATATAATTGAAAGATTGTCATCCTTGCAAGTACCAGAAAGATATATAACATACACCTTGTAGAAGTACAAATTAATCTATGCTGTGCTCCAAACTGTTATTTTCACAATAGTTTGAGTTATTGGAAAGTCTCCTCAATTATAAGCAAAGAACTGAAATTAAATCACCTAACTTTGTTCCTTTTCTACTCACAAATTATACATAATGGGGCAGTTTGCCACTTTCATTTCTTCTTACTGACCGCATGTCATCACTGCCCATTAGATTTTGCACACATTTTTCTTACTCAGTGGTGTCCTTTACTTCTGTTCAACAGGACCACATGGATTATATGTAGCTCACTCTTCAGCCTGTGGAACATACATACAGATGTTAATAGTCTCCAAGGGAAGGCATGTTCATTTTGCAGAGAAGAAAGGTCTGGAGGAACTGCTGAGGCTCGTCACAGGCAGCAAGATCAGGAAAGCTTCAAACGGAGCAGGGTGTCAATTTGCCATGTGGGTTAGCCAGTACCTACACTAGTCCTCCCCCCAGTATGTTCACTACAGGCTGTTTTCCATGTGCCTTGGTGCAAGGGATGTCCTGCTTCTGGAGTAAGCCTGCACCCCCACTGCATCATGATCATGTGGATACAGGGACACCGAATACGAGGAATCTTAGTACGTGGCCCGTTCCTTTTTGCAAAGCAGGGCACAATGTTTTCCTTTGAATCCTCAGATCATAAAAGCTGTATTTCCATATGACTGTCAGAGATCAAAAAGTACTCGAGACTCTTCTGGATGAGGAAGAAAAAAATGCTGTACCATACTTTCAATGAATACTGTTTTTAAGCTATCTAGCTTTGCAAGCAACAAAGTACTTCTGCATACCTGATAACTCTAAAGAATATTATTCTGTGCACCATACACTATTAAAATATGTAACCCGTGAATGTTCTTTCTGATATATCCACGTCTCACAGATGTGACATGTTTGTGTTGCATTATCTTTACCACTGACCAGAGTCATTAATTGAATGTGATTCTGGAGTGCTGTTTATGCAAAATAAAGTTACTTAATCTGGTTTTGGTACCAGGTGATTGTCTATAGGTACTGGGCGCATAGTCTTACACCTGGCTGTATTGCTGTACTTGGAGTCTTATTCTTTCATGGCCTGAGCAATTAAGTAATTCAGATTAATTTAAAAAATGTTAACACCAAAATCAGATAGTCCTACAAAACAGATATGTCAGATGCTTCAGTTCTTAGTATTTCCACCAGTATTTCTGCTCACCACCCATTCTACAAGTTGTCATTTCTGATGGCACAGGCAACTCTTTGCCTAAAGGTATGTTGAACAACATATTGTAACCCCCTGAATGTCTGCAGCCCCAAAAAACAGGCTTCCTGTAAAAGACTATTTTAAGTGTTTAATGCCTTAAAATCCCTTTGATATTTATACTTGTGGATATTGCCTGTTTTGCTCTGTGATTTTATGCTTCAAGAACAAACCAATTTTCTGATTTCTTTGTTATCCAAACACAGAGATCCTGCATACATCAAAATCCTTCGATGCTACTAGTATATATTAATGTCAAAATTATTTCTATTTCTTAATCATGGAAACATGCTTATATTTAACAGGCAGTTACCTGTTAGGGGCTAAAAAATTTTCTTATTGAACTCAAGAATGCAAGCTCCAAAGAATGCTTAAAAAAATGGTAATGATTTAATCATAACTATTTAAATTTAAATATTCTTCAAGAATGAAGACTAAAGTTGCTTGGATTTATTTAAAGCTGAATTTCATCTCTGCTAAATACTGATGAAGTTGAAAGCAGAGTAAACATATATTACAGCTATTTGGTGAAAATTGTAGCGCAAGAAAATGAAACAAGTATGGTCAGAGATATTGTGTCCCAGGTTTAGACTACACATTTGCAAATAAGGATCTTACTTACAAAGTTATTGACCCAATGAAAGAATGCCAACAATTTAATTTCAGGTGTAGCCAAGCATGAAAGAGATATATTTTCATCTTGAAATTGCAGGAAAAGGGCCATATAAAAGCACACTTAATTGGTCCATGAGTTCTCTCTCTTTCCTACCCAAATGGCAGTCAGCACTATTCATGGTGCTCAGATCTGCACATATATATCAATCAGGACTATGCTTTGAAGAATGCCACTCAAGTTTCTTCTTCTAATTGGGGTTTTTTGTTTGTGTAGAAATAAGCCATGTTTTCCTCCCCTAGACACTCAGGTTTTCCCTTGAACTGATAAACAACAGATCATGATTAACTCTTAATGTAGATTGTCCTTACATATGGGAAGGGAGTTGGAAGTAGCTGATCTTTAAGATCCCTTCCAACTCTATGAAGTCAGGTTTTTTTGAAAAATAAAACCCAGCAGTATACTAATCATATGGATTAAAACTTTACTAAAACTCAGTATTAGTCATCATATATAACTTTTCTCTTTTTTTTAGTAGTTTTTTGAGTTTTTTAATTGATAAGGTAGTTAAAAATTAAAAGAGGGAAAATCTTCATTTAAATAAAAATTTATGGGTGAACAAAACCCCAAAAAGTGAGTAAATTAGCATTTTTTGCCATGGAAGGAAATCACAAAGTTCTTGAAGGACCTGGTTGAGAACCCTCTTTTTTCAACAAATTTAGAAATAAGCCGAAGATGTACACAAAATATGGTGATGAAGGCTGCAGCCCATCTGAAAGGAATTGCAAAAGGACTTCATGAAACTGGAACAAAATCTGTGGTAAAATTCAATGTAAACATATGTCAAATAATGCACATAGAAAAAACCATTTCTGACTTCACCTAAAATGATGGTTTCTTGCTTTCACCATCACCTTGCAGGAAAGAGGTTATCTCTGACAACCCTGTTAACAGCATGGATTATGACTGATTGGATATCAAGTGCCATGAAAACATCCGTTCACTGCTTGGTAGTTGTCAGAAAAGTGAAGGGAAGGCCAGAAAGGAAATAATAGAAAGCAAACCAGAAAGCATTAATATGTCACTGGTATAAATCTAGCTAGATGCTAGCTTGCATCTTGAATTGTTGCATTGCATGCTGCCATATTTCAAAAGGGGTATAGAGAGCTGGAGAGCTTCACAAGATCAAAGATGTGCTGTGTCTTCTATGTGAAGAATGCTTATGCTGGGACACTTCATGTTGGATCAGTGACACCCGAGATGAGTTATGACAGTGATCCATAGGATTATATCTGGCATGGTGAGATTGGAGAGAGTTCAGTGATTCAAAACCTTGACAGCACCACATGAAGGCAGGAGAAACCATGCTGAAAACAAACACAATTAGGTTCTTCATGCAAAGAGCAGCTGATATGTAGAGTTATAGGTTGAAGTACATTATAGATGTTGAACAGTTGCAAGGACTGGAAAGCAAATGGGCAGAAAAAACTGTTTCTGGTTACAGTCTGTGAACAGAAAACAGCTGAAGGCAGGAAGGGTGTTCATTTTCCATTTGTTATGCTTGCATCTGATTTTACCCTTGCTTGAAATAGGATACCTAGTTAGATGACCTTAGGTCACATCTGATACAGCATACTGTTTTAAGGCAAGGCAAAAGCTGTGAGTCATATCTCTGAATTAGCTGGAAGGGACTCACAGACTAGGACTCATATAATCTGAATTATGCTTTTTTTTTCCTCTTTGAATAAGGAAGCTCAAGCGAGTAACTTTTAAGAAATATTTGCTCAGCCTCAGAAATCCGTAATATTCATTTTATTTTACAAAAAACAGTCAATTATTATTATTATTATTTCAATTAAACATGTGATCAATTATTATTATTTGTTATATTTTTATCTCTTTGGAAAAGGTGTCAGATTATGTAGAGGACTGCTTTGTCAGATCTGACACCTGCCAACCTGGCCCTTTTCAGCATGGCAAGAGACATTCTGCAACCCCCAAGTTCTCTAAATATGTCCTTGGTGAGATTTTTCTGCTTGGTTTGGCTTTGATCCTTCCAAGGAAGGATACTTACTCTTTTCAACCACATATATTTTGTTCCTAGTAGTTTACTTTCAATGAAAGAGAAATGAGAAATGTGGCTAAACTTAGAGCTTGTTATTCAGGGCACCATCTAGAAACAAAAGTTCCCAATTTCACGTACAGTTTTAGCAAATTAAATCTTAACAATTTGTTACCTGACTGCTTAACATCTCTCACAATGTCAATAAGAGTCATCAGTTAAGGATGCAGAGTGTTTACAAGAACCATTGTTTTTTTTTTTTACAAGATTTCCCTCAGCACCCTCAGCACTGAATACTGTTGATGGCTCTTTTCACAGGTTAATTTTTCTTTGACTTAGATTTTGGGGTTAAAATTGTTTAAGTTTCTGAAATTTCTGTGTAAATCTAGCTGTCTCAGGTATTTAACAGTGATCCCCTCTCTGCTAGGGAAGTGAACTATGGATATGGTGCTGGGAACCACCTCTGAGGCTTGGGCAATATTGACAAACTCTTCCCTGCCAAAGAAGTGCTGAGATACTTAGGTTTTAGGTATGCATTTCCTACACATGCACTCTTTCAGCTCCTGATCCTGATGCTTGCTACCTCTGTGCAGCTACGACATGGTAGTAATGGGTTCTAAGTATTAACACTGAGCGTGACCTACCTGGATACATTTATGCAAAGAAACATATCCTGGAACCATTATTAGAAGACAACATAACAATATATCATGCAAAGTCGGGGAAGCCTTTATAATTTAAAACCCTGGGGAGGAGGTCTCCTGCCCGAAGGACTGGCTGCAGGCTGCATACTTCTCTAAGTCTCTGCTTGCTTTTTGGCTCTGGCTTGGCCTAAAGGCCACCACACCTGGCACACCTGCAGCTCTCAGGGACAGAGCAGCCTCCTTTTTCCACAGGTTTGGAATGTGAAACACAGGAGCCACATGAGCCATCCTTCCTTTCTTCTGTTCTGTCACAACCTTTTTAAAAATAAATAAACACAGTGTGCTTATGATGAAACATAACTATTGAGACAGGTTAAGTAGCTGTCACACTCAAAATGAGCCATACATCAGAGAAGTCAGGAAGGAAAATTTGGTATAGATTTTGGAAGTGAGGGTAGAAGGACACGTTATTTTCAAATGCTGACAAAAACCTTGCCCCATGTTAATAGCAGCTGTTGACATTTTAATCTGTGTTTTTATGTACATACTCTAAAAGTGTAGATGGGTAAAATGAGAGGAACTAGAACTTCGGATCATAGGCTAACATAGTTACATCTATGGTTAAAAAAGTAAAAAGACCCCAACAACAACTAAAAAATAAAGAACATGACTGTAACACTGATAGACAAAATGAACAATTTGTAATAACATGATTTCATATAGCTCCTTGCCCTAGTGAGAAACCTTATGCTTCAACAATATTCCTGTATGAATTTTGCCTACTTAGCATTGAGCTCTTTTCCAGAGTATTATAAATTCTTTCCAAGGTTATTAATCTGAGTTGCAGATACTATTAATAGACATTTCAAAATTGGAAAAAGAAAAATTATATATGCTGTCTTTTGACAGAAAAAAAATCTTGAAGCTCTTTTGGAGATATTATAACCTATAGATTTACAAATTACTAGGGTTTTCTTTAACTGGAGAATCTTAACTACTCACTCACTTTGCTTTACTGACAGACAAGAGATGTCTGCCTGTCATAGATATGTTGGAATTTTAACTGTGTATGTTTCTTTTCTGGGACTCTTGTAAAGGTTATTTTTTGACCTGCTTGGATAGGTGCAACAGTGCAGGAATCATGAAAACCTATATACCAGAAGCTTGTAGGGTGTTCCTAGGTAGGGGGGATAAAAAGCTTTTTTAATTTGATGTCTATATGGTCCATCTTTTTAGGCTGCACTTCTTTCTATCTTCTTCTTCAAGTACTATTCTTATCTCAGTTACACATGTAAGCCTTAAGAGTCATCCCACTAAGTATATTGGAATTGTTAAGCATTTATGTCAATGGAAGAAAAAAGAATTTTTTCCCTACTTTTCAGTTCATTGGCACTAAGAAGCATAATGACTTCTGTGGTGCTGTAATATTCTGTCATGTCAATGAAATGACTATTTATTGTATATTAAGAATAGTTTCCTTATAGAATAAGCAGAGGATAAAAGAAATGTGCATACACAGTGATCCACTTTTCTAGATGAAATAACTTAGCTACTTTTCTTCATAAGACATCAAAAACCCCAGTAGTATTGTACATATTACTGCATCAAAGTACTAACAATTTCCCTGTCTCTACCACACTCCAAAAAGATCTTTCAGCATAGATTTTTATTTTGTATTTCTGACAAGTAATTAAATACATGAAGAATTTAATAGAAACTTATTTTTTTACATCTTGTTCTTGGGCTACAAAAACATCTTAGCTTTAACATCCTCATAAGCCTGCAACGCTGACCAGTAATCACTGCTATTTCACTGTTCTTATCCATTTCCTTTACCATTTCAGTCTGAATCATAGAAGCAACAGCTTTCCAGGACCTACTTTAGACCTTCCTTCCAGGCTGAAAATGTCCCAGAATGTTCAATAAGGCTCTCAGAATACCTGAAAACCATTTCTAAAGCATCAGAAATTTAGAATTTTTAAATAGTAATTGTTTTTGAAGTGTTCATTCAAAAAAAAAAGTCTATATTTCCCATGTAAAATTACATTTCTCATGAGTAGCAACAGAGACAGGGAATTCTAGTCAGTATAGTTACCTACTTCTTATCACTTTAAAATTCGCATCATTTTAATATAAGGAAAATTGTAGCCATTTTATTATTTTACTTGAGATTATGCTTAAAAAAAATGCAGCATCTACCATCATAGTCCAACTGTACAGCTTTCTTAGGGGGGTTAGTGGGAGCTTGTGTGGCCGTAACACCAAACTCATTATGAAATTATCTCCTCAGGTGGTGTAAATCTGCTTGAATTCTGCTGTTCAAGGGGAGATAGACAAATTTACATCAGTTGAGAGTCTGGCCTATACCTTTTTGTGCCTTTTCATTTCTTTTCCTCCCCCTGTTATTATTTCTGCTCTCACATGTGTAGTTTTTATCTTTATGACAATAGTGTGAACTGAATTGTGATGAACAATGCACAGTTCTTGTACAAGCAGTCTTTTGTTCTGATTTATGATCACATTTTCTTCTGAACATTCATCCAAGATTTTTGACAGTGAGGTCAGGTCAAAAGCTGAGGAATGAGTGTTTTGACTTATGGAGTGTAATGAACTGAGCTCAATTTTGTATTTTAAATAATCTGCAGAATAATAATTTTCTCTTTCGAGCTTAGGTTTTCTACTTTCTGTCACAAAAGTAGCTAACTACTCTTTTTAATCAATATAATATGCTTTTTCTTGTTGAAAAATGACCTCAATAATGTTGTTATTCATTCGGCATTGAACTAATGGGCAACTTCTTCATTATGCTAGGCATACAGAGAGCACATTAAATGCATTAGTAATCATAGTCAGGAAAAAGAAATCTTATATCAGTTTTTTACTGCGAGATCTATGCTAACGTAGAAAAATTGACAAGGAAAAAGAGTCTTGTTATCAATTGGTTTAAATTGATAAATTATATGGTATCCCTTCTGTAGAAGACCTATATAAATGAGTTCAGAATATATATTTTAAATCCAGGATTTAGAAAGGAAGGATAAGTCAATGAGGACTGGCAAACCATTGCAACTGTGCTGATGCATCATACTGATCTTGTAAATAAGGATTAATCTTTGGTAGCTTTTTTGTTCAGAAAAGCACTTATTCTCAGAAATTTACCCTAAGATAGGTGAACCAAAACCCGTAAACAATACTGTTTTGAAGATTATATGTTATGATATTTATAAATAAGGAAGAATATTTTTTACAATGAGCGCGGCAAGAAAATGAAACCTCGGATTCCTCAGAGAGGTAGTAGATGTCCCATCCCTCAAAACATTCAAGGTCAGATTGGATGGAGCTTTGAGCCACCTGATCTAATTAAAAATATCCCTGCTCATTGCTGGGAGGTTGGACTAGGTGATCTTTAAAGGTCCCTTCCAAACCAAACTATTCTACATGCCTATGATTAGAATAGGTAACGCTTACATTTTTCACCAAGCGAACGCTTTCTGCTTTATGAGGGTATTCGGCAAGAGAGGACATTTCTTCCTGATAAGAAAAATGATCCCTTCTGAGCTGAAGGAAGAGGGAAGAGAAATGTTTCGCTTCATGAGTGCAGGAAAAATGTCATCAATATAGGGAAAAAAGAAAAAGCTCTGTTCTGAGACTGGAAAAAGAAATTTGTTTGGTCAACTTCTCCTCGTATTCCACTAATATTCCCACCCTATAGCTCTTCTCAGACATAAATGATGAAACAGTCTTGCAAAATAACAGTAGTTCAATTTTCATAAAAATTAAAAGCTGCAGAAGTCACAGGTGTGGTTCCCTAAGTATACTGCTTTCATCTGGTACTTATTATATCATGTAGCATCAAGGTGTTATTGCTATAAGCTGTTTACTATGCAAGACAGTCCTTAGCTGTGGTCTCCACAGCATGGAAGCAACAGCTTGAAATGGAAGATGAGACAGGAGTGCGTGCTGGCATTGTTGCATTGGCTGTTTCACTGTACCATTTTATTGGTTATTGTCATGTTTTAACCACAAATGAAAATCTTGTATGACGAGTCAGGAAAGAAAATGTTTTCAATCTGATTTCTTTCATAATAATAATGTAAAGAACTGCCCAAGAGAAGCTCTGAAATGCTAAGAGCCACCTTCCACAGACCATCTGGGAGATGTCTATTTGAAATTTACACTGATGGCAGATTGAAACATGCTCATCACCTAAATTCTTCAATTAAAGCTAAAACAATTGAGGGAAAGCAAACTGTGTCAGTACATTTCTTACTCATTCCTGTTTTTATCAGAACTCTCAGAAAAAGATCTCATAGAAATTTGGTACCAATCCACATTTCTGTATCACTTAATGACATCTGTTTGTAGAAATTGTCAACCACATAAACGAAGACAAGTAAAAAGAAATCTGCCAGGATGAAAGGAGTTGCAGGATATAGAAAGTACATGTATGTCTGACTCTCAAAATGCCCCTTGAAAATGTAATTGTGTTGGAGAGCATTTTTGCCCATCCAGGGCATATACAGCTGAATATGAGGATCAAATGCAAATCCTTTTGAATCAGTTTGAATCTTCAGACTGAATTGGTCACTTTATTACTGGATGATATAAGGGAAATAAAGGGTATAAAAAGATGTGAAAACAGAAGATTAGATACAAGGGGTGAAATTCTGTTCTTAACCACAGTCGGTGAGTGTTCTGCTGTGTCCTTCAACGATGTGTGAAGTAAGTCACAAGCATTTAGCCAAATCTAGCAGCAATTACCAAGTTTTTGAGCAAAAAATTGAAAAATATGTGGAATAGAGTCACATGAAAGCTGATTTGATGCCTACTTAATTTTTTTATAAAGTGGTCTTATAAAGCTTTTACATAAAGCCCACTGTCTAACATCAAGCAGCACCAATCTGAATAGTTTCATGTTTGCATACAAATATTCACTTAATAAATTAATAAAACATAAATATACAGCCTAATTATGATTGACCTCAAAGTGAACCGAATTTTGAATTAAAAAGAAACACTAAAAATCAGACTTCTTTCTTCAGTCTCAGCTTCACCCACAGGAAGGGGTAAGCTACAGCCTTTAATGAACTGGCATTAGGGAGAAGAATGGAGAGTGATATCTATGGTGTTTCATAAGACCATGTGAGGGTGATTTTTTAAAAATATAGCAGTTTCTACAGAAATTACTCCATTGAAATCAATGGTGTCCCAGATAAATGCAGAATGCAAAGGAATCAGCTCGAGTCTGACACACAAGCTACACTCTTGCCTTGGCACAGCACTGAAGCATGACAGCATTGTTCTGATTGCAGTGTGCATATCAAAATTTGATATAAAGAAGAAAAGAGAATGGAAGACTTGGCTCAGAATATTGTGGAAGGGATACTTGGTATAAAGAGCATGTGCATATAAGAAATAGGCAAAATAAATTAAGATAATCCTTGCCTGGGGCCTAGACACGTCTGTTAAAAGTGCATCAGCATAATGGGGAATGTAGTCATCATGGTACTTTGGAGATCTGCTTCATCTGGAGCTCCTAGAAATTACTTCTACATAAGGGTCTCCTTCCCTCTGGGCATCCTCACAACCCAAACGACTGTCAGAATCAGGTACTTCTGACAAAGGGGTGTGAAACATCAGTCTGAAACCTTTAGTAGTAATGGCTGCTCCAGCAAATCAGTGCCAAAATGTGCCACTTTCATGTACAAATATTCAAAAGTTGCTCTACTCCCTCCTTTTTTCTCCCTCTATAAACCAAGGTGTGGGCAAATTACGATACATTTTATGAAGATTTTTACTTGATACACTCTCTTATTTTGCAATAATTATCAACTTTTCTGTCACAAAATTAATTACTCTGTTCTGAGATGCCAGAGCTTGAGAATAAAAGCTTTAAAAAAAGTCTGCTTGTATATGTGCATGAAAGTTAGTATTTGGCTTTGATAAGAAGAAAAGGGTGATCTGCACAGACCTGCACATCTGTGTTTGCAATTGTCTAATTCATTTGCATAACTATTTCAAAAATATTCAATTTACAGCTGCTAAGAGAACTTCGAATATCAAGGGCAAGCATCTTGCAAATGCATTTTTCTTCTAAGATGCACAAATATAATCTATGTATTTGGCGATTAATTTGGGCTCTGTAGCCAACATTTCACAGACTAGAAAAGCAAAACTCAGGAAAAAAATGAAATTAACCAAAAAATCCAACTAGGTTTAAGCTCAAGGCTGCTTCATGATGCTTTCAAATAAACATTAATCAAAGTATGAAGAGTAAAAAGAAAAGTAAGAGACAAAGCCTCAATCTTCTCAACCCTGCAACAAATAGGAACCCTTTGGAAGGTTGATTTTTCCCTGTTCTATGAAAGGAAAATGACTTTGTTCTTAATTGTGAGTATGGATAGAACACAGAACATATTACAAATTGTCAGTAGAGCCATCAAACGAGTTGACATGAAACTCATGAAAATGAGTTCCTGCATGAAAGTCAGGAAGGGAAGATTTGTGATAAAACTGCCTCAGTGATTCTGTACTGTTTGTACAGTGCTAACACACAGGGAATGTAGCCGTGTCACTGTCCCCTTGTATGATACTAAAAAAAAATTTAAAAATTTTGCCACCTGTACTCCTTACAGAGTGTAAAGAATTCTATAGAACAAACCCATTCTTTATAGAGATTTCCAAGCAAAGGTGCAGGCATGGATACCCTATTTCTGCCGCTTACTATGACTCCTGGTTATTTTGAATGAATGTCACTGTGGCAGGTGACCAGAGACCAAAGAGGACAAAGTAAGTTGTGTCAATCGCTTACCCTAGAGTTGAGGTTTGCCTTAAAATAGTAACAGTTTGTAGTAGCTTGTCAAATAGATTCAAATTCCTTTTAGCTGTCAGTCTCTCCTTAAGTCTAGCTGACATAAGTTCTTGTTTCTCCTCTCATAGCAGTCAAGATCTCACACTGTCATAATGATGATGACAAAATGATGCAATGTGTTTTCTGTATCTCATACCAATAGTTCTAGAATATTATTTAAATTTCTGTTGCAAGCCAATCATGTTCTGAATGGACCTTTTCTGTGAAAATTATATATTTAAGGGTTTTTGTGGTCTATTCTGGTGTTCATCTCATTTTTGGTGACTGCAACATTCAATTAATATGTAGATTAACTGATCATTCTGCAAATGATCAAATACCTGCCATTCTCACTATTTCAGTCAGGTGATTGTGCTATATGTATAATTTCACAGCCCGTGTTATGGTTGGAGGATGTAGGAGTATGGTGGAAAGAAAATAAAAACCAGTTTAGGCAGTTAATACCCTGCAGATTCATGTGTTTTGTTGCCTTTCCTCAGCAGTCGAGTTTTTCTCCCAAGGAACTTGGAAAATGCCTAGCTAAAGTTTTCTGGAAGTACATGAATCACATCAACTTGCAAAAAGCTAATGGCATGATTAAGTGTGGCCACCTCTTATCTCCCACAGCTTCCTTTCTCCTGAAGGGACACTGAAGCCAGACACTGGGATGGGACAATGGAATATGCTCAGCAGCATATTCCACAGCAAAGATAAGTATCCTTGTGAGATTAACAGAATCTCTTAAGCTCGCTGTCCAGGTAGAGAACAAACAGTGAGAAAGCTTGCTACAGTGCCAGTCCTCTGTGCCAGTGTGGATTCTGAAGCTACAGCAACGCTGACAAAAAAAACCCCCATGATTGCATCATTTCATTCTCCACACAACAAACAAAAGTATACTTAGTGCTAAATCTGGGCTTCCTTTCCAGGTCCTCCGTTCAAACATACCTGAGAATGGGATTTTCTTTCCCTTGAAACATTTCAAATACATTGCACCAGGATGCTACTCTGCTCTGAATACAAATCAAGCCTGAATATGGAGAGAAAGGGAAGTTTATGACTCTAAAAGAACAGTTTGCTCTCAAGGCAAATAATAAAAATAAAAAGAGGTGCAGGTTATACAACTCTAAACTAAAACATTCCAAGGGACAGCCAGCAGAACCAGATGGGGTCAGATGCCTTTGGTGTAGATATATATATCAGAATGGTTTTTAAATATTACCAGTGAGTTAAAAACACAGAAATATTCAGTCTGCTAAAAAAAAAATAGCCAAACAAAGCTTTGTTGAGGAATGTTTTTCTTAAAAATTAATACATAAAAAAGAGAGAGAAGGTTTTTTAATGTTTTGGTTTGAATATTTCTTAATTTATTTTATCTAAAGGAATTTTTGTCATTTCTAAACAGGATGCAAATTGATAATTCTTTGGAAATTTTCATAAAATAAAAATTGAAAGAAAGAAAAACTAGGTTTTTTCTGTTTAATTGTCATCAAATTGAAAAAAACAAACTACATTAGGGAACTTACAGATGGAATATTGCTAAACTTGTTTTCAGATAATGAAACAAAATATTTTCAAAATGAAACCTAGGAACTATTTATAATCTATAAATGCACAAATTAGCTATCAATATGACTAAAACTATTGGTGACACACCTGGGTCACTTCCAAACTTTGGCTTCAGGAGACTACAGTAACTTGTTTTGTTAAAATGGGAAGGATTATATAATTTGCCAAATACATGGAATGATGCGTGCTCTGAACAACAATCCAGCACCAAGACCGTGATCCAAGAGGCTTGGTCTCTGTGGTTATTTGGTTATTAGCATTGTTATAATTGCCTGTTAACCACTGCTGAATTAAACCATAGGGCTACCTCAACCCTTGGCACCAGCAGAGGTGTGGACTAGAACTATAACAAGCAAGTATTTGTTCAAAAAAGTGGTGTCACAGTGTCTCAATATAGAACCCCTGTAACTATGTGGACAGTAAAAGCTTTGGAGTGCACTTACCAGGCTCTTCCACTTCTGTGGAATGCTAACAAGTGTTTTCAATTTTAACCTTATATAATCTCTCCATAAACATCTAGAAAAAAAGTCAAAACACATTCAAATCATGCTTCTCCTAATAAGAGCTGTGCTAAAATTTCTTCCATCAAGGTATATAATGAATACAAGGCAACAATTTGTTCAGTTTGTTTCAGCACAGCTCGCATGTAATCTTCTTATTTCTAGAATACATTTACCTGATAAAAATCATATGATATTGAGCTTCTTAACTGTTAGAGGCAAATGTTTCTAAAGTAATAGCTGATGTAAAAAATAAAATAGCCTTCAGAGTCCATAAAGCAAAATTCTACATCTAACATGCAGTTTTATAAAAACTCAAATTTAATTTAGATAGTACAAAAATAGATTGATGATAATTATATGAATTGTTAGATCCATCTTCACTGCTTATAACCTGTATTACAGGCGATGATAAACTGCAGATAGCAGGGCTCAATGAAAGATTTTCAGAACTATCTTTTAGCTCTTATCAAAGTTAATACCTTATCACATACATGTAGGAGCACATTTCTATCAGGTCTAAATGTATGAAAATATGCAAACTTTCAAGTGTATCTCTAGGCTAAACTCATCTCTCATATAATACATTATAATAAATCTTACGTGACTGGTACTTTATGGTTTCTCGTGGGGGTATAATTTTCTTTTTAACTTAACTTCAGTCTTTCATTCGAAGTTCCTTGGGGAAAAGGATGTGGTAATCAAAGTGTGGTAACAGTGACTTTCCTCTCAGGGTTCGCCAAAGAAAATAAAGTAAGATTTTGTAGCAGCTGAATGGAATGTTGATTTTAGATACTGGAAAAATAATAATGGTCTAGCCTGCATTGAGTGAGAAGCACACTGAGTAACAGATGCAATACGACAGAAAAATAGCCCTCAGGTTGCACTTGTAATGATAAAAGCCTGGACTGAGACCTTCTGATGTACATGGAGGGCTGCCGTAAAATACAGATGACTTAAGATCAAATTAGTCTGTACTTACAGAATAGAGTACTTCTGAGTGAGAACAGTGAGTAAACCACGCAACAGAGTATATCATGTTGGGCTCTCTTGTCTTGAACTTCTCTTACTATAAGTGGAAAGTCAGGTGGGGACATTTACCTTTGAAGTCAGTCAGAGCTGAAAGATAAAGTGTGGGTCTCTTCTCACAGAAAAATAAACTGAGTGGAGATAGGGACTTTCTGATATTGCAGTGTTTTGAAGTGCTAGGAGATTGATAAGACTGTAGGCAATAGGGGGAGACAATTCCTCTTTAAGTGCTGTTTCTAAATAGCTGGAATTTGGTTTTGTTTGCTCTGTTTTTATTTAGCATTTTGAGAACAATTTTTAAGAAATTGCTGCTTTGAAGTTATTTCTCTGTAACATATAATAAATATCTTGATTATGCCTCATGTCTTACTTTCTACTCTGCAGAATCTGGAAGCTCTGGAGAACTCCAAACTCTGGTGCATTTGCCAAAATAAGAAATCCTTCTTTTTAGAATGTATTACACTTATATAATGTAATTTTGGCCCCAAAACTGTCCTGGCTTCATTAGCACACTTCTCTTTCTCACTGAAGAGAGATTGTATTTTTCAACATGGACCCAAATCAAGTAATTCTAACATTTGAATTTTAGTGGAGTCTATATAATAGACTCAAAGAATGACCAAGGTTGGAAGAAACCTTTCAAGATTAGAAGTCCAACTGTCAGCCCAGCACTGCCTTTGCCCTAAACCACTAAACAGTATCATATATAGGGAGCAAATGGGGATTTTTTTTTGTTCTGTGTCAAAGGACCTGTCATAATTAGTTTTTAAAATTTTCTGTTTAAAAACGAAGTCAGTGAAATGGTCTGACTTTGGGAAAAAGCAGTTGAGAACACAGGATAGAAATTATGTGGTAGGATAGACAGAAGAGACAGATCTGGGAAACTGCATTTTGAACAGACTGTTTAGAAAAGGAGGAAACAGAGGTACAGTCAAGTCTCAGAGGAGATAGAAGGTCCGGGTTTACGCAGAATTTTCTGCAAACCATAAAGTCTTTGAGCTGAATGAAAACAAGCCTCGACATAAAAATTTGTCTAGCAGAAACACAATAGGAGACAGGCATAGCAACCCAGCCAAGTCCTTTTTCTTCTGTTTTCTTTCATAGTTATTGCAATGATATCTGTTTAGAAGTAGTATAAATAGTTAACAGTTTCACATCTAATTTTAATAAAATTGGGCTTTGTGAATGTAAAATGATTATTTATTTATTCATTTTAGTTTCAAAAATCCTAAAAGCCCAGAGGAGTTCCTTCATAGATGGAAATACAAGGCATTATCTATGATATCCAATGAACAAAAAATTAAGCTTCCTTTCCCTATATTGTCTTTAGATTCAAACTGTGTGGATTTCATGGTGGATTTTGCTTTATTTTTATGACAATGACTTTCTCAAGAGTTTCTCTTGCATGGCTTTCTCAATATCTCAGTTATTTAACCTGAAACTCCATTCATCAATTTAAGGCAGGATTTTCTAGTCTTTAAAAACAAGGCTACTATTTCAAATTTCTTTATGCCCAACGTTTCCCATTGTGTTTACTATTAAAGGCACATGCCAGACAATCTGCTGATCTTGTCATAGGCGTCTGTCTTCTAGAAACTTGTCTTACACAGGTTTTGCTTCTTAGGCTACTGCCAGCATCAAGGGTGGGACTGACTGTCTGTTCAAATGCCCAGAGAGCAGCCTAAATTAGACAAAAAGTCACCAGATTGTGGAGGTTACCTTCGAATCAATACCTGCCTCCCTTGCTGGTATCCAAATTTTATTACATAACAGCACATATTTTGCTTCTGATACAAATTAATTGCCTGTGCACTTCTAACCTAGCTCTTATCTTCAAAATTCTAGGTTTGTAAAGTAAGGGACCTCTTCTCTACCTCTAATCTACAGGTATTTTCTTGCATAGGTTGGATTATTTTCTCTTACCAAGTAAAAATTAAAACATATTAGTCTTGCCTTCAAAATGCAGCAATTCTACCTCGCGTAGCTATGCATAGCTGGCAATCCAGGCTTATTTGCAATGCTTTTTTTGACAGATCAGAATTTAAACATGATATCCTTTTATTTTTGACTCTTGATGTGAAGAGATTTATGTTACAGTATCACACATTAATTTGCTATTTACTTTTGCTCTGGTGGCACTCCACAATTCAAGAAGCAGCAACACTGACGTCTTGTGGCCTTGAAGCACTCTTTGTGTAGCTGAAAGCTGACCTGATCATTCCAGAGCTGCCCTAAGCACCAGACAGGATGCTTCAGATTCATTGTAATAGGAAATTGGTGTATTTGGTGTGATTCAGTTGAAACAAATAGTTTGCCCATCTCTGCATTAAATTCTTAGGGAGCATTTATTAGTGAAAAGTGCTTGTCCCTTGAGTGGAATATGCTATCCATAATTCTGGAGCTTGGTAGTTCTCTGAGCTGGACTTGGCAAAGCACACACTGAATGAACTAAATTGGTTAGCTAAAATGTGCTTCAGTAAGCAATATCTCTATTTTTTTTAAATGTAAGCTGTGATTTGTGTATGATCTACTTTTTCCCTGACCTTCATGTACTGCTTGTCTTTTTTAAAACAGAGGCTGTTATGGTCAGGCTCTATGCATGTCTGTATGCATGGCCAGGAAAAAATGCATTATAGATGCAAGGTCTTAATAAATGCCAGTGATATCTTTAGCTTTCATTTTGGCTAATACTTTCTTCTTAATGATGATAGCAGTGTCAAAACTCTAATGTAATTTGGAGGAAATGATTTTTTTCCTTTTTTTCCCCTTGCCTTTTTTTTTTTTTTTTTTTTTTTTTGTTTGGTCTGGTATGTGTTTGGATGAGGTTATTTGGTGCAGTTTTCTGGCAGTCTTTTTGGTCTTTTCTTTTTGACATTCGTGAACAACTTGAACAGGCTCATGTGTTTTAGCAAGGTGCTATATCAGTATTTCAGTAACCGTGCATACACAGGTCCAAGATGACTTCTAAGAATTAGAAAAATCCTTGTAGCAAAACTAAAATATTCTCTGGTGTCTACTTTTTCCTCTCATAATAGGCAATACCAAAACAGTATATTCATAGGTAGAATTGATACTTTTACTGAAAGCCCATTCAAATGCTTCATAAAAGCTTTGGGTTTGGTTACTGACAGACCAGATATTGGATGTTCTTCTTTCAGCTAAAAGAAATCTTTCAGATGTAGTGTCAAAAGAACTCTTTAAAAGCAAGGTTTCTGTCACTTCCATTGTTCATTTCAGCATTCAATAGGCTGGATAAATGTTACAGAGTATAATGGGCATGCCATTTATTAGCATTTAATGGGAAAAAATTGCATATCCTAAACTGTCTATTGTCAAATACTTTAGGAGAAAAGTAAAGTATTGCTCAACAAAGAAAAATACTTAATTTGTATCAAATTCATGACCTAGTACATCAAATATATTTCTGCAAAAGTGATACCTTGTGTCACCTACTGAAGTGGATTTGTCAGGTGCTGGACTAAGTCAGTTATATCATCCACAATACCACATACATCCTTCTTAGTAGCAAATAAATCTCCTACTGAATTGACTATATCTCTAGTTGCAGAAGACCCACAATAAACTGACTGTGTTTCCATACACGTTTGTCTGGATGTAGAGTCAGATGTGTTTGTTAGAGGTGTACATTCCTGGTAAATTAAATACTTGGTATACATCTGACATAACATTTCCTGAAATATCCACTTTAAGAACAGGACTGATTGCATGAGCAGTTGAAATTCATGCATCAATGTACTACAGCACTCAGATTCACTTTGTAGGAGACACTAATCATGTGAATGGGGTGAAATCACTGGCAGAAAAAGTTTAGGTCAGCAACAGCTCTGCAGCAAGGACTATCACTTATAGCTGACAGCAAGGCTTCAGGCATACAACAGTTTGGCAGGGGGTTCAGGTGTGCAGAGAACAAGATTCATCAACATGAGAAAAAAAAGACAGTAGAGGAGACAATCAACTCTTTTTCATGTGTACTTGCTTTTGTCTTAATCTTTGATAAAAGACTTCTCCAGCTCTGCTGAGCCTGTCTGTACCTTAAACTTTTTGTCTTTCTTTGATTGTGTCCCTCCGCATTATTTTATGTAATGTTCAAAGTATGGGAATAGATATAGACACAACATCCAAACTCTGATTATGAGCTGGGCCAGAAAATGTTTCCAACCTTGTTACTTTGGTTGGCCATCTGCATTTTAAGTAATCTGGAAAAGGGACATGCATTGGAAATGACTGTGTTTTATTTGAAAGGAAGCTTTCAGTACAAGAAGGGGAAAAAATCTGCTGTCAGAAAAAAATGCTTCCCTAGGAAAAACAACTAACAAAGAGAATAATATTCTCTTTCCCTGAGGAGTTGGAATGGCATTTCGTCTGAACAGAACTGCAGGAGAGCTCTGTCCAGAGCAGAAATATTGTTGAAAACCAGTTTCAGGTGGAGTCATGCAGACAGGAAGGAATAGTAGATCTCCAAATGAATGCAATTAGCCTGCCAGAAGCTTGTGAATACAAACTGCAGTAAGCCAAGAAGAAAAGCTAAGACAAAAATTGGTGTGGAGTGATATGCATGGGGTAGCCTTTACCAGAAATCAATGACATACGGTGTTTCTAGGGTGAGTATCTATAGAAAACATTTAAGAAGCAATAATAGTAATTAGTGTTTTCTTAAAGAAGCAGCAAACCTGCCTAACACAGTACATACAGCATGACCTGCCTGACATATGGATACTGAATAAAGGTATTCCTACTTCCTACCCTGGACATACAGCAGATCAGTTATTACTTCAAATCTTGAATATTGTCCTATTTTATCCTTCTTTAAGAATGGCAGGCTGGAAGACCAAACACCTTATTTTATATAGAGTTTATAACATCTTTTTCGTTTTCCCTAATGTCCCACTGTTTTACCACCTAGCCTCCCCTTTTTTCTGCAGATATTCAGCTGCATTTCACTCCCTATACTGATATAACTGGGTATGGTAAATTATTCTAAATGAGATATTTAAGTTCTAGAAATAAAAGATTCTTTTTTTTACTTCACTGCAAAATTTTTCATATGGAAAATAAATGAAGGGGTTTTTTAGAAGACATTCAGGATAGATTTTGTTTCATAATCCTTGCAAAATCCATGATGCCATCACTCTTTCATTGTTATTTTTCTCAATTGAAAAGCTATTTATAGAAGGCTAGAAATAGTCCTGAAATTTGAGCAAAGATATTTGATTATCCTAACATTTTCCATCATTTTCCATAATACCATCGCTAGGTTTGAACTCCACCTCTCAACAGGAAATGAAAAATATTCTTATTCTAGTTTGTGATGTTCTTCTGAATTTTTAGGTGTGTTTTTTTTAAGGAACAGTCGTTTTTTCCTTAAATCACCTTGTGCTGATGTCATTGATACTTTAAAGCGGTGCCAATGGAATTTTTTATGTAACAGAGACCCTTCAAGCTGTAACTGCTCTCCCAGGTTCAGCAGAGTTTTTCTTCTGTTCTTGCAAAATCTCATCTAATATAGATTTTAATGTTCACATTCTTCTGAGTTTGTAATTAGCTGGTCACTGGTGGGGACCACAAACACATCAGGAGCTGCAGTTTAGCTGGCTGCAATGTTTGTGATGCCTGTGGCAGGCTACAAGCTCCTGCTTCCCTTATTCTGCATTTTTCAACATTAACAAAAATTAAAGAGAAGTTAGGCTTTTGTCATTATAAGGAATATTCAGATCCAACTCTAGAGCTTTCATTCAGGTCCAAAATCTATTTCTAACTTCAAGGACAAATGACTGCATTTGATAGCGCATCTGATCCAACACCAGGTGATGTTTCGCCTTGTATCACCAGAACTATGATACCATGCACAGAAGTAGTCAGTTCCCACTTGAAATTTGAAATTAATCTCCTCTCTCATTGCCATGGTACCTGCATATGTTGCTCATGACATACAATTTTTTCTCACAGTACTACTTTCCTACACAAGATATCTCTGCAAATAAAATAGGATTTTCTACCCTGACCCACTTTTCCCCCAGATACTACAAACTGAGATCTGGCTATGCACCACACAGAAGTGGGAGGAGATTCAGGAGAGGATAAGCAAGATTTAAAATCTTATATTTACACTTTCTATGACTATCATATATATGCCAGTCACTGTACATATGTCCAAGGAGATTTGTCAGTGCAGATAAACTTTCTCATATACAATTTTAGGTATTTAGGCTCATAAAATGGATGCATACAAAGCCTTGGAATTCAACCTATTATGCATACTTTTGAAAACCGACATAAATGCTATATATATAAAATATCAAACTTGTCCCTTAATTTTTGCTTAAATTTTCAAACTTATGAACAAAATAATATATTTAGAAGAATATTTGTGATCTATTTAGTTTCTTGATTAATTCACTATTATAAATTTCCATCTCTGATGTATTTAGTCTTTCAAAGTAATCTTTCATTATTAATTATCTAATATATGTTTAGGTAACCAGCCATGGGAAAAGGTATAAGACTTTCTCTTTATAGACCTATGTTATGCTGCTGATATTGATGGCACATCAAATTAAGAACAGAGTAGGACATTTTGACCTGTATTATCTAAGAAAGGGGGTGTAATTAAAAATCAATGTTTCTCTAAAGGAAAGGGTAAAAATAATAGATAAACAAGGTTAAAGGCCTGTCCATATTCTTAGATATCCTCCATAACTAAATAATTTTCAGTTTAAAACCAATTGGGGGCAATTCCTTTAGATGTGATTTTAAGTTCAGGGAAAGGTTTCCTTTTTTTTTCTTAAGAATTTACGTGTAATGTCTTCATCCTATTAAAAATACAGACTTTGTAGTGCTTTTTAAATAGCAGTCACCAAGATATTCAGATTCAATATGGCAAAATCATAAATCCAAAATATGGTAATTTTAGAATGTCTGCTAGATTTGTTCATGCTAAACCTCTATTATAAAAAAAAAGAGTGAGTAAAGGGGAAGAACTAAATTCTCTTTCACATAAGATGGACAAAAAGTCTCGGGACATGATGAATAATAAATTAGAAGGTTGAAAAGCAGGTCTAAAAGTGTGAGAGAGTAAGAAATTGAAAGAGTAAGAAAGAGAAGTGTTATTACAATGACATCTGGATAATTTATGATACAGCTGCTTAGCCTCCAGAGGCAGGAAGCCATTGTTCTGAGAATATAACAAATGACACAGGATAAAGCAAAACCTTGTTTTTAATGAATGAAACCTGTACTGATTAAAACAAGAAACCAAAATTAAAAAAAAAAGGAAAGAAAGAAAGAAAAAAGGAGAACTACAGAAACCACAGAATAATATAACATGCCAAATTCAAACATAAGTGCTACCAAGAAAATTAATTGCAGATTAGTTTTTCTACTATAGGGAGATTAGGGAAATCTGTAAAATTATCCAGTGTCCCAATTAAAACAACAGAGAACCCTAGCATTTTTTGGGCAATGCATGCTTATCTTTTAAAATATCTTATTTTTGGAGATTTTTAACTAAAAGCATAAATAATTTGAAAGTTGTGTTATAAATCCACGGGACAGGCATAGTCTTACTAATTACACATGAGACTCCAAGTATAATCTCCAAATTAGAACTCTCCAAAATACCCATGGAAGAGAATAGAATTCAATTGTCCCGTGGTACCTTCTGTGTAGCTATTAGTCTTTCTGAGAAACAGAATATTTGGTTAGATGGCGCTTTGCTGAGATTCAGATGTTTTGAACAAGAATAATAAAGAGTATTTTAATTATTTTTTCTATGACATAATTTTTAACTGTGTAAAATTATCATGCAGAAGTTTGCATTTCTTAGCACAGTGTTATCCACTCATCATTTATCACAAAATTCACCTTTGCATTTTATTGCTTCCATCTTTCATTCATGAGGAAGGGAAAGAAAAAAAAGCTAACAATTTCACCTAAGTCCTGTATGCACAAACCACAGTGTGAAAAAAGCTATATTGTGTGATCATTTGAAAAGACATCTGATTTTGCTCTATTTTCAAAAAAAATATTATGTTATAAGAAAGCCAGGAAACTTTTAGAAAAGGACAGGAAGGAAACTTTTAGAAAAAATGTCCTGCAGCAATCAAAATTACTAGAAATCTATAGAAGTAGGCTTACTATAATAATCATTTTAATACAAATGTAGCCCTATTTGCCATAGCACTGAAAAATAGTCGACCATCTCAATATGATTTAAAAGCAAGAAGAAATACCTCCATAGGCTGAGGTCTGCTACAATAACATGTATGACCATAAAAATGAAATTAACAGTACATTCCTCTTCCCAAATTGTTTTAAATAGTGATTTATATTCCATAATAAAATAAGAAAGGTGGGCAAAACTTTTAAACATTAAAGCATTTCTTTTATGAATGGATACACATTGCTATAAGAAATCCAGAGACTTTAATTTTTTCCACAAATGTTTATGACCCTGTAGTAACAAATTCAACTGAATGGAAATAAATTGTATTACATTTATTTTCTTATCCAGGTCTACAAAGAACTAAAAGAGGCAAAACACTTTTTTCTAATCAAGCATCCAAATAGTTACTGCAAGTCACATTCCTGCTAAAAAGTACAAAGACAAAAATATGTTCAGTAATACAGTGAATTATAGTAAGTCTTATGACATGGTGAAATGACATTTAATAATTTAAAAAAAAAAAGATTGAGCACAATTCTTCACTAAGATGTAATTATTTACACCAGGAAAAACATTGTTAAATACATGTGTTTTATACCTCTTTTGAGTGGGTATAAAATGGTACTCCCTGCTATTAAAGGACATAAGCACGTTCATCTCTTGAACTCATTTCAGTAGGAACTTTGTCACTGGCTTTGACAGACATGCAGAATTATGTCCAAGACTCTCTGCATTTATCAAATGCAGATTTCTTCTGGCTAGAGAGGGGCTTATGCTGTGGCAGAGTCCAAAGAAAAAGAATGATAGGTGGCTATATTTCACACTGACTAAATCCCCACATCTCCGCAGTTGTTGGCTCATCCTCTGTGTCTTCTTAACAGAATGTTGGTCACTTTTAGCAAAAAAATTTTGGAAGATAATGCTGCTTGAGAACACTGAGTGACCATCCTGTGGTGGCCACAAGGAACCCTGTGCACCTGGCTACAGGTGCAACTGCATTTCCTTATCTCCAGGGTGAAGACCAACATCATTGCTGTGGAGAATGAAAATGAACTATTGGATCTAGCAATGCTGCCCATCTTTGTGCAGGCTGAGCATTCCCCACCCATAATTATTCTTACCTGGCTGCCCTGAAACCTCCAGATTCGCATCCCTGCTTAGCCTCTTCCTGATGTTGACATTCTCCCTTCCTGGCTGCGCAGGGGCACGCTTACCCTGGAATTGTTCTTGGAGGCAAAATTGAATTGTCATAATCTGTATTTCATTAGAACTGAGGCTTTCAAGAATTGCTTTATTTTCCCAAATATTGCAGCTTAAGATAATTTACAGCAGTTTATGATGAGGAAGCCAAAAATTTTTAGGACTCATACACTATTTTTAAGCATCTAGCGCTTCCAATAGTAATAATATTTTCTTAAAAAGCTCAAGCAATTAGTACCACACAAAACAAAGAACAAAAAAAAAAACCCAAAACAAAACAAAATCCCAATTATATGTCTTACTGGCTCTATGAATGTAGTCTTGTTTCTTGTTAATGCTATGAATTCACAAAAGGAAGCCTTCCAGAACTTGATACATCACCCTGTGGCAAATTATAATTAACACTGCATATTTACAATATGTGATTAGATACCAAGAGATTTTTCAAAGCTAGCATAAAAAGTTACAATGGAGGTGATAATGATGCTTTTGGAGAGATATTTCTTTGTTCATTTTAGCATTCTCATAAATGTTTAAATAATATAAATTAGGCTTCCAAGTCAATTAATTTGTCTGTTTCTCATTTTCAGTGATGTATTTTAATTACACTTGCATGTCTCTAATCTTCAGAAAAGGGAGACAGCATGCAATGATCATGACATGCAAAACCTGTAACAGTCCGAAGGATAATGGAACAAATTCCATGGTTTTGTGCCTTAGTGTCATCCCATATAATTTTATAATATGGAGAAAGAGGTTTAAATCTTATACACTTTTAATTTGGTAGAGCATGCAAAACTCCTATTATAATGTGGGTGAAAAATTCATTTTGGTTCATCTTAAATGTTTCACACTAAATTTACTCCATGAATTGAAACCAATATGTGATCATTTTGTACTACAATACACAGGGTTAATTCATTTTTGGTCTGGAATACATACTGAATAATAAAAATTAATTTCTGGTTTTCAATTCTATTTACTTCTCGCTGTTTAATCCTTTGTCTGTGTTTGGTCTTAAAATATGCTTAATATTCAAGGCATACAACTACAGAATATTTTTGAGTCACTGAATCATGAAATGGAGAATGGGTGCATGAGAAAGTTGATTATAAGGAAGGAAAGGGAAAGCGAAACTAACTATTCTTCTTCCTATCACGAGACCCTACCTACAATACCTGCTTTGGTGAGTCCATTCCGAGGCAAATTCATCTATTTAAGCATTGAATTGATGGTAGTACAGGTAAGTGATTATAAAACATCTATTAAGGAGCAGTGTTCTAGATTCATCCTGTACATATCTACCTAATGCCCTAATGCTCAAATATTTTCCCTCTCATCTACCTGTTTAATCTCTTTTCATGAATCTGATGTATTTTCATTTAATGTTCTGTGAACAATTTCCTTCTGCAACAGAAATTGCATACACAATTCCATATTTTAGAATCTGAAGAATATTAGGTAATATTGTAAAAGACACCTCTAAGCAGAAGAAGGAAATGCTTTATTTGGTTTAGATCTTTTATATTTGAGACAAATCTTTCCTTTTTTTCTCTCCTGCCAAGTTTTCTTTAGAAGAAGTTTGGAAGTGGAATATTTGGTCAAATTCCAATCTTTTCTACTATTTTTCCAAGATGTTAATGATGTTACAAACAGGGTAGTCAGAATGATTGCTCTGTTCTCTTCCTCAGAACTTGGATGGGGAAAGCATAAGGCAAGTATTTAGGCTTCTTCAACTAAATACAAAAAAACAAGAGAGGTGAGTAAAAAACGAATGAAAGGATGATGTAGTCATGGTAAAATGGTAGGTTATTTTGCTAACCCGTCAGCCTTCATCAGCACAGAAGTCACATTAAGTCACAAATTGAGTAGAAGATTAAATATTTATGTTATGGTTTTGCTTTCCAGGAATTTAAGTCTATAAAAATGTCTTTAAAAAGCATCTATATATCCTGTGTCCTCCCTACTTTGCAGCCTTTTAACATCAGGAGCGTAAAGTGTCAGAATAACTGAACCAGGACAGACCTATGTAGTCCTATCGGCATTTCACATGGCTATTGTTTGACTTGTTGCCCTTGATGATCAGTCCTTTTAGCATGTTTTCTTTTCTGTTTATATGTGCCTTTTTTATGTTTTAGTTCAAAGTACCCCAAGTCAATAGACATTTGCTCCCAACTAATCCACATGCTTACCAGTTTATGAGCAACTTGCTCACAATTAAACAGAGGAAATTCCTAAATTCCATGACCACTGAAGGAGTGAAACCTAAACTGCACTCAGATACATATTTTGCCCGCTCTAGCCTGTTGCTAGTTCTCTGCAAAACCAGACTTTCCACTGAAAATCTAGGCAGAGAATCAGATGTTGTGGCTGTCCTAACTGCTGCGTCTTTTGCTAGAGCACAGCAGTTCCCACTGTAAGAAAGAGCTATCATGTAGCTCAGCACCGTGGATCTTTTTAAGCCTTCTCTCTCCTCACTGTCAAGTTGAAATTCATGTTGCTTTCCCTCTGTGTCCTGGAAAGCTGGGGAAGGAGGTGGAGAGAAGTAGAGCTGGTTCTATGTAATTTCCTATGCTGAAGTTGGGTGCCCTGATGAAAAGCTCTCTTATTTACAGATTTATTAACTCATAGCTTCCTCCCTGCATCTTACAGTGCTTCACTGCTTTGAATCTTTGCCAAGACAAGAAACTCCATTCTTTTATTTTGGTCATGAAGTTGTGTTGCAGGAAGTTCATGGGAGAGTGAATCTTATTCAGTAGTGGGATTCACTGGGACTAAATTTGCAGAGCAAGGTCATAGTTAACAAGGGAAAAACAAATAGGAAGAAAAACCCCACAAACGACCCCCTACCCCAAAGCCAACAGACCTGCATTCACAAATTTCACATGGAAAAAAATGTTCAATTAACAGATGTTTTCAGGTGCTCCATAGGTGAAATTACTCATTCTATAAATAAGATATTGATGTAGGAAAAGTCATAGTTAAGAAATGGTACAACAGACAGGCCTTTTGTTTTGGATCCTGAAAGAAAAATGAAATTCCAATCACTAGGGAGCCGAGAAAATGTGTTAAATAAAATTAGACACCATAATTTATGTTCCAAATATAGAGGGAGTTTTTTGCCCCTTATCTTAAAATCCCAGCATTTCTGAAGCTCTCTCTGGAGACTGACATTATTTAAATATCAGTAGATAAACAGACTTAGAGCTCAAAGCTATTTTTAAGAGCCATTTTCATAGCCATTTTCACATAGCTTTTTTTTTTTTTAACTTTTCAATAATGGCCTGAGATTGGAACTAAATCTGATTTGGAAAAAAAAATGTATCCTGTGTAAAAGCTACTAGATTTATTTAAAATATATTTAAAAAAATGTTCAGAATACCTCTGTGATTTCTACAATGACTTTTTATGTCATTGAATAAAGAAGAAGAAAACAATTATAATCCTCTAATCCTCACCAACATCCTGATAACAATTTTAGTACAAGTTTCATTTATGCTTTTGAGAAATTCTGTCATATATAATTCACAGGTAAACACGTTCTTCCAGGCAGAGCAAATAATTATCTATATGTGGGCTTAAAATTAAGACTGTGTTAAGCTTCCTGTTGATTTTTGACTGAGCACAAGTCCTATGTTCTCATCTGACTCATATTATATGATGAATAGAGAAGATCTCTCATGAAAATGTTGTGGTTATGATTTAAATATTTTTTTTTGCAAATAATAATCATGGCATTATTACAATCTGCTTTAATAAACATTCAATTTACTAGACTTGTTTCTTAGATTGTTTTTTATTTACTCTTGGAAATTTATATTCACTAAGCATTAAGCTTTGGGGACATATTTAACACTTACTGAATTAATGGGATTGTCCATATGTTTAAAATTAAGTAATTTACATGCTTTCCTGTATCAGAGGTTTAAAGGGGTGATAAAACCAGTCATTATTCATAGGCACTTCTATGTTTAGAACATTTAAAAATTTAATTATATTTGTCTTTTCTAATTGCAGTTTAAACAATAGGATAAGATTAATATTCATATAAATTCAAAGCTTTGAATTGGTAGCAAGAAGTAACAGAAAAGTCGTCTGTGAGATTTTTAGCAAAGCTTGAATACTGCCTCCACCAGAATTTGATTATGTTTTTCTTTCCACTGAAAGTTTATATCAGTTTTACCTTATCTCACAAATGCAATATTTTTTATAGACCTACTCATAACATTCAATATTTTTTCAGGTCTCACAAAAAATACTGACTTTGTATTTGTTGCTAATGTAGTGATGCTGTATGTAAAGTACATTTAATATTTAAAATCAAATTGCTTTTTATGAATATGTTCATGTGACAACATAGTATAGTAGAATAATATAAGAATTCAGAAACTGCACCAAATTTGTTTGTGAATTAAAAGGTGCTTAGAGAACATAATTTAGACATTTTACAGGTACATGGAATGCCTTCAAAAATGAAATTAAGAAAAAAATATATAATTTTACTTTCCAGTTTGCTGGAATTTCAGATATTTCCCTAAGTCTCAATCAAAAGTATTCAGAATGAAATCACTATTAGTTTTTAATATAATAAATATATTACCATTGACATTTCAATGACCATAGAGATCCCCACATCATTTTTGGAGTCATCAGTTTGTGGAGTATTATTAGCAGACAGTATTTTAAAGCAATAGAGGTAGTACCACAATTATATCCAAATTTAAGAATACTTGTATCTGATACTTAGGACTATTTAATCTCTATTTGGTAAACCAAAAGCCACAACTAATTCTAATTCAGGTGATGTGTATAAACATTAGTGTTTTACTCCACTGCAGATAAAAGTAATTTAGACTTATAGGCAGCAATCATGGCGAATAGATCACCAATAACCAGAAATCTGAAAAGGATTTGGCAAATAGCTGTCATCTTTTTGGTGCTAGACAGAGATGTTCTCTATGATAAAAAGAAACACAGACTATCAGAAAGGAATGCATGTGGTAGGTTTAGGTCTACTTCTTAAATTTGATTTTTTTACGTTTCAGTCTTTGTTAAATTGTTCTGGCAAAGTAAAATTTCTGTCTTACAGCTTTCTTTGCAGAAGTTACCAAAGAGGGCAAAAAGAATTATCATTAGGCCAAGAATGTTTGCCATCCAACTACGTAACATTGTGGCTTCATACAACCTTCCACTGCAGCTGGTGTAACTTTGCATGTGTCTGTCTTTTCCAAACTTCAGATGTTCCATCCTGTCCCTCTGCAGAAAAGCCTCATTTTATGAGATCACCGTTTTTTTGCAAATTCTTTATTAGTTTTTGTTTGTTTGAATTTAAAATGGTTATCTTTGCTGCCATTTATAGCCCATCCATGTGCAGTTGGACTGGCTGAAGCAACGAATACTAAACTGAGGAAAGTAGGAGGAGATCAAAGAGCTGGGTTGAACAAGAGCACACAAGCACATAGCACAGGGAGTCCCTCAGCCAAGAAAGATTTTGAAAGGGAGTTGAGTGAGCTGACATGACAGACTGTGCAGATCTTGTGTACTGCATTGGTGGGAAAACCTGGGAGGAGCCAGAGCAAGATGTTATTTGGGGTCCCGCTCCTGCTATTGTCTCTCTGTGCTCTGCTCTAGGTGCACACAAGAGCTTTTATCACAGAGAGAAACAATATATTTTGAGGTTTGGTTTCTCCTTCCCAACAGTTTCCGCTCAATATAATGGCTCAGGCATTGTTACTGGAATTGATCCTGTATTTGACCTAGACCAAAGGGTTCAATCATTTTTCTCTAAAGAACTGTACCATGGAAATAGCTGGTGTGGGCTTGCAGAGTTGTATATACTTTTATGATGGTTTAATAATACCTTTATCAAAATAAAAATATATTTCATTTAGGCTCCTCTCAAATGTTTTGATTTATGATTAACATTTGCTTTGAAAACGTAATAAGAGTGGTTTCACTTAGGATCCAGGAATATGGAATGGGCTTGAAATATTAAATACCTCCTTTTTTCTCTCTAAATCTAAAATTTTATGTTTGAGTATTTTTTTAGTCAATCTGTTAGGAAGCTTGTTTATTATTCATATATACATATTGAGAAAACCCTGTGAATGGCAAAAAACTGAGAAATTTATTGGGATATTTAGAGACAGAGTTTCCAGTGACACACATGGACTATGAACCAAGTATTTTCTTAGCTGAAAGGGAAAAAAGAAAATAAAAAGAAGATTAAGAGATCCAGCATTTAAAAACTGCAGAGAGAGTTTAAAAAAATATAATGCAAAACCTGTTAACATCAAGAAAATTTACCTGTTGTGGTAAGTATAATCTCTGTTCCTGGAAATGCTTGTTGTGACTGGCTGACTTTGTAGAGTTATGCCCCTGTTTGATCACTAGCAATTGATTGTATGCCAGCAGCAAGCACAGGAACTATGGCTTACATTTTGCACAAAGTCAAAGAGTATAACGATATGCTGTAAAGAGGGCTATTCCATTTAGCAGAAATTATTGTGTGATATGTTGTGCAATATTCATAATGGCTTTTTATTGTTTTTAATAAATATAAAAATGAAATCAGTGTTAAAAATTACAAGCCCTGCTTTTATCAGTTAAATGCAGTAGCTCACCTTTTATGGTCTATGCAAGACTGATCATTATAGAGGCATTCAAAATCTGTTTCTTCCTAAGCATGTCTATATAGGTCGTGCATATATCAGCTTCAGGAAAAAAAAATAATTTCAGTTGTTTCTTGGTTTGACTTCATGTCAATTTATATGATTTTCCTTTCATTCTCTAATTTTTTTTCCTTCAAATATATGACAGCTGTGGAATGATAGTGTTTGAATGGGCACTCTGGAATGACATGAAGAGCAAAAAGGCATTTTTAAAGGCTCAGAGCAGGAAGCCATTGGAGTCAGGTATCTTCTGTTCCTCCTGTCAAGACTGAGATGCAAAGGATGAGATCTCCACTGTTGCTCAGGGACAAGGCACAGCAGCTGGAATATGAAACTGACAGTGAAACTGTGCCTTCCACAGGGCACTGAGAATGGTTTAGTTGGTGACTGACTAGCCATCAAAAGTTTGGTAACTTCACTGAACTGTGTCTGCATTTTAGCCCTGAGGGGAAACAGGATTTCATCTGAGCTGCTGTAGCCAGTGCTTATAAGTAGCAAGCTCTAAGCAATTCATTTGTTTTCCATGTTATCCTCTTGACATGTAAGGAGCCTTGCTGCTTTACTGGAGTTTGGATTTGACCGTAGGTCCCAGGAAGCTACAAGTTTGTTGGAGGCTGAACAGAGTCTGAAATTCCCTGGTTGCCTCTGTTCAGAACCAAAAAAATAACAAACAAAAGTTGATGAAAAGAAGAAACAATATGTATTCTCATTATCTTGAACCCTGTAGCATATTGCTGATGTTCTTTAGCTACAAGCAGGATTTTTATGGGTATCAGGCACCATATAGAAATGGTGTTGATTATAATATTGTGACATTAATTCTTGCTGTCTTCATGAAATGGATTAGTAGGGACATAATTTTTTTCATGTCTTGTCATGCCTGTGGTCATTTGACATAAAATCTGTTGGATTTACGTCGTGAAAATGTCAAGGTTTCTTGCAAAGTAAAGTTATTAGATGCTGAAGGTCATATTTTTATAGGAACATTAGCAACTATTGACACTCAGATATCAAAGGTTTTATTTTGCTAACTGTATTTGGTGAGACTGATGCAGCTGGATGCCTGGTAGCCAAAATGATGCTTGGAAGCCAGTGCTTGGATTTAGACTGAAAGTCTATGGCATGTCTCTGTACCTCATTTATATTTGAGGTGTACTGTTTTTTAGAAGAATTTTAGGAAAAAAAATTTTAAAAAGACATGCAGTGAAAATGCTAATTTTCCTTGTAACTGTGGACCATTCTTTCTTTTTATTCTGTTTCCAGACTTAGCCTCCTGCACCTATTTGCTGTGATCCTTGTTAGCAAAGAAGAAAGGGGACATTACAACATGACACTGGTGCTCAGCCTATTTCACCCCGTGCTCCTGCACCCTGGGGAGGTAAAGCCGGGTTCTAGGTGCAGCTCCTGAAACCTTTTGTTCCGCCCGGTTAGCTCTTGCCCTAGTCCAGCTTTAAGGGCACTTCCCTGTACCTCTCCTGGCCCCGTGGATCTCAGCCCTAGCTGAAGCATGGCAATGACGAAGAACAAAGAGAGGACTTTTGCAGGGAGAACTTTGGTTTATTGTTTCTGGAGCCGAGGTTCCCACAAAAGTGGGGTCCTGGGTGCAGAGCAGCACCTTTAAACGGGGATGGGGAAAGGGGAGGGGTACAGACAGGAGGGCATCAGGGTAGGGTGGGAGAAACTGGGAACCTGGACATTCACCTGACATTTCCCCTGGAATGTACCAGATACCAAGCCAGGGCTGCAGAGAGACTCCAAACCAACGAGGGACACAGCTCTAACCCAGGAAAAACCCGATAAAACCCAAAACCACACCACAACAGGGAGGGAAGCCCAAATACAGACAAATGTCCTCTGTGATACCTTGTTAACCTGAAATAAAATGTGAATAATAGCCCTGTGGGTGCGATTTCAGATGAACCTGTATCCTATCCAACACAGTGCATTTTACACTGCAAAACTATCTTGAACTTTTTAACCTTGCTGCTGTCTTATGACTGTGAGTACTACAGGTGATTAATCTTTTAGGGTTTTTTTTCAATATCATAGCTGGTTTAGTTCTACTCCTTTTGCTATTCAGTTATGCCAGATTCTCTGATACCTTGAAAAGGAATAACAGAAAATTCAAAATAAGTGAAGTCCTCAAAGTACCCTTTTCCTCCCACTTTGTCACCACACAGGAATGATGTCAATTTGAGTATAAAACAGTCAGGAAGATGGTGTAACTGCATCATTTGCCTTGTCTCTATAGCCTGGTTTATAACGGTTTGACAATTTTCTCTGCTTGACCCAAACAAATGAGCTCTTGGAATGATGACTGCTGACTTTGCCTGCAACTTAAAGCCATTATGCAGTAAAATCTTCACGGTTTCTTCACATTATGAAATAGAGAACAGGAGGCAGCTTTTCTCCTCAGTAATATTGTTCCCTCATTGGGGCGTGCTGCTGAAACTCCTAAATGGTATCGCTGCTGCTGTGGGTCTTATAAAAATAATATTTCTGGTAGTGTGCTTGCCCGAATGTTTCATGAAGCTCTACAGACTTGGAACAAACTTAATTATGGCGCAGGAGAGTGTTTAATTGCTGCTGCTTAAAATTCCTTTACTTTGCTTGCTACAGAAATGCCTTACCAAAGATTTCATAGTAATGAAATCTCTTTATTGAGATAATATGCAAAATTCACCTAGAGCTTTGCCACTAATTTTTGTTCCTAAGATAATATATAAATACGATTATATGTCTAATTTGATGGAATGTGTATTGGTTTTTTTGAGGATAAAAAGTTCCAAACTGCAGTCATTGTATTTATAGCTACATATATATGCAAGTAAATAACTATAGAATAAATAGTCTATTAGTCTGCATCTGTTCAGATGTTACCACTGGATGTATTTTCAGAGTTCTAGAGTCTTTTACTAAACATTTTATTGGGATAATCAAAATTATGGAAGTCAGATGGAAGCTTGACGGTATTGCATACTACATACTGGGTGATAAATGAAGTTCTGTTATTTAGAGAAATCTTGAAAAGATAACTTAATTGGTTAAATTTTTGTTCTGATTACTGTCATAGTCTCATACTATAGGATGTTCATATAACATGTATATGATTTTTACACTCCTGGCTTATGAAGATGCTAGTTGTCAACGCTCTCACAGGATCTTACTAACATTTCCTTGAAGCCTTCTTTCTTATTTTGATGAAATTCAACAGAATTTAGTATTTCTTTTTGCTCAAAGAGAATGCACTATACTTGAATTTGCATTAATACATAAATCATATTGACAATTAAATGCAACAATAAAGTAGTCAGGAATGTAAAACTTGCAGTGTTCAGCTAAAGATTAGAAAATTCATATTTTATGTAGTTTTAGTTATGTATCTAGGCTAAATTTAACTCAGCAGAGCAGATAAGTCCATTGATGAGGCAATAAAATGCAATCTGAACATGCTGTTTGTCTTACTGTTAGCAGTATGTTAAGTGGAAAATATTGAAATTGGAAAATTAACATTTTAAATGGCGTCATTTCTTTCAAGCTGCTTTTAGTCTTTATTTTAAGCTCTTAGAGATATTGTTCTTTTAGTATTTCACTACTATTTATTTAAATACTCCAACTGGAGGTCGGAACAATTAAGCTTGGTGGTACTGACACAAAATTAGGCATTTCTGCCTCAAGCAGCATACACTTGAAAAGCTCACTCAAATAGCACTGCAAACACTGATATGCTAAATTGTAAGGGCAAAATAATTTTTTATTGAAGTGGTATTGCAAAGCTTCTATGTCTTTAGAGACAGAAGTCTTCTTAGTCAGGTTAGAATTCCTTTCTGAATATTTTTGAATTTAAAAGTTTAGCCAAAGTGAAGCCAAAATAATAAAGTGAAACAAAGGCAAACAAGCTTATTGAAAAAAGAAAGGTCCTGTGGCCTTGAAAACATATAGAATGGAAAATGAGCATATTTGGATCTGCAAATGATAAAATTATTTCACTATTATAAATTATTTTATTAATATTTAATTTTATTACTGTTAAATATTATCTATTGTAATTCTATATAATCAATTATTATATAAAGCATCTTCCTGAAAGCTGTGCTATAATGAAGCAAGCCTATCCCTCCCTCCGCTTCTGAGCTTTTGAGAAAATAAAAGAACGTAAAACCTAAAAGCATTGATGTTGAAAAACTCCAGGAGCTTTTTATTTGAAACCAAAACACCACTAGAACAGAGTAACTGCCATCACAAATAAAAAAGTTTAGGTAACTGTACAAATACCATCAGTCATGGAATGAAAGCAGAAATAAAAATTCATGAATCACCGATTGTGACTGGTATAATGGGAAATAGCTTATGTTCCTTTAAGAGATAACTTTTTTCTGAAGAATCAGATATAGCAGAAATCTCATATACTTGTTTCTTGGTATTTCTTGATGAGCCTCAGGGCATTTTTAACAAAAAAAAAAAAAAGGAGTTGCTGCCATGCTTTCTGCATATCAGAGGGTAGGTATAACCTAAGGTAGAGATTTCTTTTTTTCATGGTATTTTTATAGAAATGAGGCTTTAGGATGAGCCAGCTCTCCCTTGTAAAAACCCTCTTTTGCTTTTGCTCCTTTCCAGTCACTCTCCCCTAACACTAGGGCCTAGTCATTCTGGGAGGTTGTATCTACATCCCAGAAAGATTGGGATAATGTGAATCCGCTCCTTCTGCATCATAAAGCAGTAAGGACCTCACAGTTACCAGCAGTAAGAAAAGTCTGCATGAGTAAGAAGCAATTGAAACCTCTAAATCTGAAAATCGTTGACTTTTTCTTTTTCTTTTTTTACAATCAACATATCAGTTGCTAAACTTCTTTTTGAGTGGGTAGATGGTCTAAGTATTGCCTCTGTCAGTCTCAAGAACTGTCCTGAACCATTGTAAATGAAGCACTAATCATATGGGGCCTGCTTTAACACTAGATTCAGTGAGAGTTCACATTATCAAAGAGAATGCTCACACATAAAGTCTAAAACTACTGCCTTAATGTATCAAGCAATCTTTGTATGTGTGTTATCTGTCAGACTTTCATCTTCTGCTGGAGCTGGGTCAAAGTTGGCATTTGAACACATATACTGATAACCCTGTGAGTTAACCAGGAGTACAGATCCTGCGAGATCTCTTTAATTGTAAGTCTTGTCTGTTTTACAGTTCTCTTCATCTCCCTTGTTACTGTCTTCTTATATATCTCACTATTAGTGTCTAAAGATGCTACGTGACATTTAGGAGAGAGGCTCTTCTATAAATGATCAGGCTTATCTGCTGCAGTGTTGGGCACCAGCTCAGTTTTAAAGTGTTATGTAAATTCATTGCATGAACATCTATCAGAGAAATGCTATTTTCAAAGGCATAAGAGAATAGATTGTCTTTAAGAATGCACATGTAAGACATGCATCACTAGTCACATCAAATACTAACTGCAGCTTCAAACTTATAACATAAGAATATCCTTTGGCCATATATTATTATTCCCTAAAATTTTATATGCAAAAAGTTAGAACTTAAGTGCAAGATAATGTTTGCCCTCCGCTTGGCTGTCTGATTGCCGAGACTTCCCAGAATTAAGTCACAGACAAGTGTCATAGTGTGAGGATTCAGCACTGGCTGATTGCTCCCAGCACGGGCGGCACAGTGCGCTCTAATGTGTGTTAGATGGATGCGGGTGTTACGTGGGTAAATGGTGAGGTCACTGAGATCCCAGAGCTCTGACACTCAGTCCAACAGACACATTTGCACTCTGGATGCTATCCACAAACTACATTTAAAACAACAGCCAGGTAGTATATTTTTTGCAGTGGAATTTGTTAACGTGACTACTCGACGTGTCAAGGTCTACAGGGGTGTTATCTGTCATTTTTACTGCCTTGCCTGCTAGATGCTTGTGCTAGAGAGACCATCAAGATGTACTGGCTGTAGTGTGCACCATCTTCTCATTGTTGTAGTACTCTGAACCACTGTGACCATGTATTTTCTTTCTGCTCTGACACAGGTCACTGCTGTGAAAACACAATTTGAATTTCTAACAGATTTTACGTGATTCACGCTGTGAGAAATGAGAGAAATACCTTGAAACAGCAATATTCAGGGTATCTGCTGATGGCTCTGATGCACTGGTTATCCTTATGCCATTCATTCCATGTCAACTCTACTTATCACCTGCTAGTTGAATATAATATTAAGGTTCTCCAGAAACTGTATTCTCTCCTCTACTGCAGTGGGACATGAGTGTTCAATGAGGTGAAGAAACAATGAAAGAATAAAAATTAACTTATTGGAATCCCACTGGAATAAATTTTGAGAACTGAGACATGAATCTTAATTGCTATTTCTCCAGCCTTGATTGTTCTGGAAGCTAGAAGGCCATGAAATAATCTTAAATATTCACAAATAACCAATTGATATTACTCTCAGTGCTTTTAACAGGGTTACTCACTGCTGATTGATTCTGTCTAGTGAGGGTGACTGAAATAGTTTGAATTTTTAAAAAATAGCTTATTCCAATTCATAGAACATCTCTCAGTCCTCATGAATGTGTTGTATCTTTCTTTCTTCCTTTTAATCTATGACAGTGTTCACTGTTAAACTCAATCTAAAATAACTTCACCAAAGAAATGCTCTACAAGCAGCTTTCTTCTCCAAAACTTTCCACAGGTATGCTAAGATTGTAGTCGTCTATAGAAGATGATAGTTTCTGTGTTATGTTCCTTTCTCTTTGATTGAAAACTAGTACAGTCCTTGGATTGCAAAGCACTTGGTAAGTGGAATCCTATCAGAAGGAATGTTCTGACTGGCAGCAGATATTTGAAGTAAGTCCAGTGTGAGCTGAGAGAGTTCAATTTTCTTGTATTCTTGAGCACAATGCAAGAAAATGAAATACTTTTTTCTCCTCTGTATTTCGTAAGTTTTGCATACCATCTTGCTTTATAAAAGAATACACCTGTTTAAAGTAATTTACTGTTTTTACTGCTCTAGAGCTGTTTTTGTGGAACTCAGTTTCTACAGCATCCCTTCTGCTTTAATAATTCTTGCGTAGCACTACTTTAAAGGAACTAGTAAAATAACATGATGCAGCTACAAGAATTAAATGTTACTCTATCCCATTCAGGATATTCTCTACAGGTTTGGTTTTATATATTTTCTTAACCTCTGACTGGAATAAAATGATAGATATTTAATGGCAGGAGAACTGTCCTTGTAACTTGCCACACATTTACTGCTGAATACTTGCACTACAATAAAAAGTGTACTTTACATTGAGGCATGAATGCAGTCATGTACAAAGCAAAAAGGAAGGGGAACATGAATGTTAAGCCTCTACCCTCATTCCCCAAATGACAGTGTTGTTGTTTCTTGAAGAGTGGAAAAGTTTGGGTGCTATAAGGAGAGAATGGTCATTAAATTTTATTTAGACAATGATTCACAAATGCCATCAATTTCAGGTGTAAAAACTGCATCAGATTTCTAACTATAAACCCATAAGCCTAGTTGCAATTGTTGAATAGGAGGATTTTTTGTCCCAGTCTTCTATGTACCTGCAGAAATAGCAGATGCAAGTCTTGCTTTTGAGGAGTCCAGCAGCTAAATGAGCAAAACACACCATTAGCCAACTACACATTCATTTGTCTGTGGAAATTGCACGTGACTACTATTTACACTATCTCATGAGACAATAGCTATTCTAACCCATAAATCACCACATGCTTTCCAATACAAAAAGTCCTATTTTCCTTCTCTTGGCAGTGTTTCAGATTGAAGTCACGTCTGCTGAAAAAGATATTATCTGTGACTTTGAGATGATGGCTACTAAAGCTGTAAAGACTATAGGGTTCTAAAGTACAGATGTATTTTTGCAGGGAACTCATTAATTAGAAATAATTATTTGTACCCTGGATGAACAACCCTTTCCTGACTAGTTTCCATGGATGGGATCGTTTAAGTTACATCTTCACATTACTCTGCAAAAGTTTTCACATCATCTTTTTCTTGTTTGGGCTGCCAGACTCGAAGCTCACTCTGGGCTTTAACAACTAAGCTGGGTTTCCACCTGACAGCAGCATTAACAAAGACTTTCTGGGCACTATATATCTTGACATACGACTGTGCAATTTCACTTCCAAGCACATGGCATTGCAACTTTGATTTGAAGACCATGAGTTTTCACAAGTATAGTTGAAGATCAGATTTGCCCTCCAGGCTTTTTCTTGTTGATGATGACGGTGATGATTGAAACATCAGAAAAAAAATGTAGTTAGAGTCATGACATTTCTCAAACAGTCTTCCAAGAAGCAATTTGAGGCAATATGACTAAAAAGCACTCTAGTGCCATCATAAAAAAGAGCCTTTCCAGTTTTTCGGTGAAGGGGCTTGCTTTAAAAACTCTGCCTGCAAATCCAGCAGGTGATCCCTGTTTTATGAGCACTGTGCTATCACCTTGTGCTTCCTATGGTAACAGGCAGAGGGGAAAAAACTTTCGGCATCTTGGTAATAGCTAACCAGCCAAAACTGGGTGAAATAATGATCACTTGTTTGCAGGCAAGGAAAATTCTCTGCTAAGTAGACATAAAAGGTAATGCTGACCAAAACAGAAGTCAAGGAGAGATGCCTCTGCATCTGTGGCTCTGCCCTTTGGTACACCTATATAAGTTTTGACTCTGAAGCTTTCCCAGTTATGTTCCTGATAAAATTGAGTATATCTTTTGAGTTCCTGATATACATTCCTTGAAAGGTCAAAATCAATCCTGGCAGGCAGTTCAAGAAACATCTGAGAGATGTTCTCCAAATATCTGCATCCAGTAAAAATTCCCCATGACTTTAGGGCTTTTTCACAAATCCAAGGATTTCTGCAGTGGTCTTGGTATTCATCTGCTGCTGCTCTGCTTCCTGAAGTCTGGCTCCTCCTCATCACACTGTCTTGCAAGGCACATATGGGCACTAAGGCTGACACAGGAAGGGAGCCAAGTATCTGGAAAGAGGATCCCAGTAGGAGGGGTAGGCTGCTTGAATTTTCTGAGCAGTAAATTTGTCAAAAGTAGGACTGTGAATGGCATCACTTTAAAAATCAGATTCAAAATGGTGAGTTTTGAAATTAGGAAAGCACCAAGTTAAAACAAACAAACAAACAAACCCAAACAACTCATTTAACTTTTTCTAGATAAGAAAAAAAGTTTAAATATACAGCAACCCCTTTTTTCCTTTACACAGGATTTTATGAGGAACAATATATGTTGGTACTGCACAGTGATGATTTTCAATGCTGAGAAAAACTAATATTTTTGCATCTCTTCTCTAGGGATAAGGAAATAGGATCCATTGTAGAGGGTCCAATAAAGAAGTGAGGTGTTGATGCATAAAAATGCAAGTGCAAAGAAAGGAAAAGCAAAGACTGTCCAGATAAGAGTGATGTGACCAGAGCCCTAAATATGGTCACTACTGGTTGCTATTCAGGGCTGACAGTCAAGGTTACCTCAGCAGCTATTAGGATCTTCTGGTGAATATAGATGACACTGAAGTACTGTTGTTTACTGAGAGTCTGACAGGTTTCAAGGATAAAATACTAAGTGCAACTGATGAAGTCAACTGACAGGGACACCACAATTTCCTTGTCTTTAATTTTTTTCTAATGTGTCGTGATCTGCAAAGTAATATTGACGCTACAGTAGCTCCTAAAATAGATGCCAATATGTTCATTAGATGCTTCACATCTGGATATCACAACCAGTGTCTGATGTAAGTAGCAGGGGGAAGGGAAGTAATTTTAATCTTTTCTGGATTTTCTTGATTAGATATCTTAAACTTCATAAGCATTTATTTAATTCCTATTAGCATTTAACAGTCAAATGCCCTCAATGGAGAAAAATTACCCTAGAGGCAGCATAGAAATTAATGGTTATTCTGTGATAGATCTTCTCTCTGACAAGGACTTAAATATTGAAATTCTAATTTATTTATTATGCAGGAAGATGACATTTTATCCCTCCAACCATTTGACAGGAAGACACTATAATTATGTTTTTCCCTGGTTTCCCATTTTCCCCTCTGTATCTTTTCTGAGAGATTATAAGAGTTCAGACTCCCAAACAGGTTTGCCCTTACAGCAACACATTTGTAGTAATCAATGCATGTGCAGTGACTGGTCCTTTCTAGATCATTTCTTCAAGCTGAAATTTTTTGCCTTCACGCACTGTTGTGGGGATGACAGATGGCAATGTGTTAGGAAAAGTGGAGGTGACTTTAATGCACTCTCTGTACATCTCTATGCTTGCTCTATTATTAAACTCTGATTTGTTCTGAGAGAGAGCACAAAAGGCAGTCACTGTATCAGAACACTATCTTGCAAAATAGGAGTAGTGGAAATATTGCATGTAGTTGTGGTTTGTTTGAGTAATTTTCTCTGGGAAGATTATTATTACATATTGCAGTCAGAAACTGAGGACAAGGAAACACAACCAACTTGTGGCAGCTACATCATGTATGCAGCTATTCATTTACGCTGCAGGAGATTTTTGATAATATTGCTAGTGGCTTATAATGTGAGCAGTGTGTCACATGCTCTGAAAAAGCTGTGCAGCCTTATCAGTCCCCAAAGACAGCTAACTGCAAACCACTTCTAATATTTTGACATTAACTTGAAATGCCAACCTTACACATCAGCCTGGTCACTGGAGCTGTCATGCATGACTTACTAGCATTTCTGAAAACAAAACTAAAAGCCAAGTAAGAATTTGGAAGAAGACTGGCAAGAAATGGCTGGACTTTAAAAACATTAATTTTGTAGGGACATGGGTAAGCATCAAGAAGGCAGAACACAAAGGTGTGGGCACTGGAGAAGTCTTCAAGTTGTCTCCTAGCTCTTGCACACAGCCTGCAGTGAGCGCTGAGGGTCCTGGAAGAGCATTCAAATGTTTTTTTAGAGAGCAGGATTAGCTCTTTGCTGCCATAGAGAAGAGGGGGGTTGCAGGTTTCCCTACTTTCTCACTGTATTCCTGCAGAAGTAGTAGGAAAAAGGGATGCCTTCTCCAGAATTCTTGATTGGGACGCAGTTGTAATTGTGAACCTCGTTCCACAGCCCCTGCACTGCCTCTCACCCAGCAAAGACAGGCCAAGGAAGTGCTTGGTTGCTTGGCTGAACAGTGTACAGGCAGGGTAGCCCAGAGTGTGGCAGTCAGGCTCTTTTCCTAGCATGCCTTGGCTTGTGGGTTAAATTAGCCTGGGGACTAAACCTGGCCACTTTGAACTATACAGGCAATGAGACCTCTCAGATGGACCAGAGAGCACTTGCAGGGCTCTCATGGCCTGGCATGGGAGAAATAGGCTTCTCAAACTTTTTAAGTCAGGGAATTGCCTTTTAGTAGTCTCTCAGGATTCTCCAGTGACCTTCACAGCTTGTGCTTCCTGGGCCAGTAGTGCAACATCTATTCTGTGTCAGTTTTGATCTAGAATGAGTTTTGTTTTCCATTCTTTTATTGGGAAACTTATATTTTTGAAGATGACAAATGGCAAAGCTTTAGTAAAAGGTCTGTTTATTTGAGAGGAAGATGAAAATTGTAGATAAGAAAAAAATACATTGTTCTTAAAAGACTCAGTTCTGCTTTCCTTAAAAACTCCTGCTTTTTCATAATATTAATAGGAGCTTTGAATATGTAAAGGTCAGGAGTTCTGTAGTTATAGGTTTGTATCTACAAGCACTCAAAGAACTAAGAGTTTGTGTTGTGTAGCAAATAACAAAAAATGAAACTATATTGCTCTGTTTTGACAGAAATGATGTGATTAAATGAGAATGCTTTGTCTCTTCATGGCCTGAGAACCCTGAAATACAAAGTTACTTACCAGTGGTGTAGAAAATGAGAAAAAAAAAAAAACCAAAAAAAGAGTTAAATTGCCAGTGCTACGCTTTGACATTTTGAAATGGGTAACATCATTATTCTCTTGGTTTTTTGGCATTAAATGGTTTCTCGGTATTTTAGGATAAGTGCTGATAAACTGCAGAAGAGAGTATCTCAGAAACATGTTGTTGATGTCCATATGTTTTCCAGCTGTCCAGATTTTTGTTATATGTACCTATTTAGTATTTTTTGTCTGTTGACACGAAATATAAGTACTCTGGAACAGCACAAAATCTTCATACAGCACTGAAGATTAACACAATGGAGTAGCTCTTCATGAGACTGTGATATGAAGGGTACTGATCACTTAAGGCAAGATGCAAATAATTGTCTTCTGGAAGAAATGAAGAACCTGATTCTGAGTCTTCTGAATCTTTGGTTTTTTGCTTTGAGTCTTCCGAATCTTTGTTTGTTTTGGTTCTGTTTTTTTTGTTTGTTTGTTTGTTTGTTTGTTTTATTGCAAATAAGAAAGGTTTGTTGGTCAGGCTTTTCTCAATGCTACAATTGTGCATAGACTATTTTTCCTTTAGTGAAATTGAGTATATCCATATGTCTTTAAACTGGCATACGTGTATATGATGAGTAGGACCAATTTTTTTATGGTTATAGAACTGTCAAAAGTGTCAGGATAAAGGGAGTCAGGATAAAGAATAAAAGTCAGGATAAAGGGAGAAATCTACAAGTAGATGTTACAAATACTTACTCATTTGATGCAAAAACTATTCTTTAAGGTGTACACACCCCTTAAGAAAGTAAAACAGGCATTAAGCCCTTTTTAGATGCAGATAAGGTGTTTTTTTGAAATTATGATTTATTAAAGTCATATAAGAAAGTATTTTTAGCATCATAAATATAAAATGTCAAATGCATTAAAGCAACAAAATCAAAGTTACAAATGAAATTTTATGTGATTTTGAGCTTATGTGAGGGGAGATCTAGGACTTTCTGACTGTTTTGAGAGAAATAATTTAATATTTCATAATTGGGAAAACATGTCAAATATTTCACTAATACTTTCAGAAGCATCTCCTTGATTTAAGAGCCCAAAAACTTTTCTAAATATATCTTAAAATTTTGCCTCAGTCTACCATTAGTTGAAATTGAGTGCCAGAGTATATAATTTAAAATATACTGCTAAGCCCTAAAACGAATGCCAAAAACTTTCCTCTAGGCTCAAATTATATTAATTGTCTTAAATTCTGCTCAATAATAAGTCCTACAAAAATGCAAATAGGTACCAATCTTATTTCTGTGTTTGCAATTTAATAAACCAACTGAGAAATGACATGTCAGTGCAGGAGAAGACTGGTGGCAAACAGTTTGGAAACATTTTTAAATAGTTCTTTTTGTTAACTTTGATTGCAGCTGTCTCCAACTTGGCTGCCAAGTGCAGTTAAGAAAGTAAACAATGGAGAACAGATCAAAGTTTAAAATAACTCTAATTATGTTAAAATAGACCAAATATCTATTGATGTTCAATCAGGAATGAAATTGCTCTTGAACTAATAAGAGAAATTTACAAATCTAAAAAGTATTTTGTAACCGTTATGGTGAAATTTGATAAGTTTTCCTGGAAAATTGTTTTCCAAATATGTTTGGATGTGGAGCACATAATAATAAAAATAATAATAATGCATATTTAGCAGTAATTTATGTTTTGTTGTGTTTGCAAGCCAGAAAGCCAAACCAGTGGAGGCTGGCACACTGTGTGTGTGTGCACACACATGCATGTGACTGTTTGGTGTGTGCCCCTTACAGCATCCCACTTTTGCATGTCTCAGTCAGAGGCAGATTTGCTGCAAGGCTTCTGCCACGCTTGAAAGCTTGTCATACTACAGATCAGTCAAACTAAGAATCAGCATTGCCTTAACCACGATGCCAGAAGATAGACAGAAAAGATTTTCTTGTTGGTTGAGTCAGCGTAGAATTTTTACTGCAGTGCAGAAATGTGTGTTTTTGAGGCTTCAGCTAGGTAGCCTCTGTGATTCTACTTTTCTCTAAGTGCAGTTGCCTGCAGCATGTGTGTATTACTGCCATGAAGATCCTGAAAACAATACCTGTACTTCCTCACTTATGAAGTAAATTTTTTTTGGTAAGAAATAATGTCTATGATAGGTGCTTTATTTATTTTTGCATCTATTACCTGATGTGAACTCAGTAGCACATACTGTTATTGCACTGTTGATGAGAAAATTCTGTAACACAGAACACACTATATACACATCAATTAAAAATAGTAAACTTGAAGGTTTGTGTTTTGGGGCTATGCCTGACTCTCTCCTATAAGAATGTTGGTGCCCTGGCACTCATGTTTTGTACTAGCTATCATATTAGGAAAACCTGTAGGCAGTAAGCTATCTGGGTCAGGAAACACCATTTTGTCTGTTGGGCAGTGTGACTCAAATTAATTTCTGACTCTAAGCATCAGGAAAAGTAATCTGTTTTCTTGAGGACCTTTTCACTCTGGTGTGAGGCCCTGAGATGCCTCAGTTTAATTGCCCAAGGTTAGAGAAATTCATTTGCTTTCATGGTTGTTTAAAAATACAAATAATCTCATTCCTTCCCTAGGAAAAATTAGCTCCTCTGTTAGTGTAGTGCACACACAGATTTTTGTGACCTGTCATTTGCAACCTTATCCCTTTGCTGCTCAAATATGCCTTGAATATTTGGCACTCAGATGACTGTAGTTTCTTCTGCAATCTCTTTCCAATTCCCTTTAACCCCACACAATGTTTTTCAGTGGTAGAATTACCAGAATCCTTTTCCCACTGTGTAAGTCTTATACTTATAGTCACTTATACTTTTTAGTCTACAAAGAAAATGTAAACACTTCTGCAGTGCAATGTCAAGTTTGCTTAGCAGCTTAGAAGAAATACAAATAGCACATTTTAGCAGAAAGTGTAATGAAGCATATATGTGTACATACAGAAATTGTTGAAATAATTTTGATTTTATATTCCAATTTTTTTTAGCTTGGTAGTATGAGGACATGTATTGGATTTGTGTGGCAAGGCTTTGGTAGTGGGGGAGATACAGGGTTGGCCTCTGTGAGAAGCTTCCAGAAGCTCTCCCCATGTCTGACAGATCCAATACCAGACAGCTCCCAGATGGATGGAATAACATATTTAAGAACGGGGAAATCACCTGTGCAATTGCAGCTGAAGAGAGGCATGAGAATATGTGAGAGGAACAGCCCTGCAGATGCCAAGGTCAGTGAAGAAGGATGGGAAGGAGATGATCCAGGTGCCAGAGCAGAAATTCCTCTGCAGACCCTGGAGGACCCCACACCAGAGAAGTCGGTTGCCCAAAGGAGGCTATGACCCCTCAGGAAGTTCACACTGCAACAGGCTCCTGGCAGGACCAGTGGCCCCATGGAGGGACACACACTGGAGCAGGTTTTCTGGTAGGACCTTTGACCCTATCAGAGATTCACCTCTGGAGCAGTTTGTTTCTGAAGGATTGAACCCCATGGAAGAGACCCATGCTGAAGCAGTTCATGAGGAACTGCAGCCCATGTGGAGGATTCCTCTGAAGATGTTTGTGGAGGACTGTCTCCCGTGGGAGGGACCACAAGCTGGAGCAGGAGAAAAGCATGAGGTGTCCTCTCCCGAGGAGAAAGGAGTGGCAGAAGCAAGGGATGATGAATTGACTACAGCCCCCATTTCCCATCCCTCTGAGCTGCTATAGAGGAGGATGGAGGGAAAAAACAAATACAGGATGGGCAGGGAATAGATTAAGAGCAGCTTTTAGGAGGAAGACTCAATGGTTGGTTAATGAGAAAAAAAAAAGTTCAAGATAACTCTGCAATGTGTGTTTGCAGCCCAGAAAGCCAAACGTGTCCTGGGCTGCATCCAAAGCAGCATGGCCAGCAGGTCCAAGGAAGGGATTCTGCCCCTCTGCTCTGCTCTGGTGAGACTCCACCTGCAGTGCTGCGTCAGCTCTGGGGTCCCCTGCATAAGGACATGAACCCCTAGGAGCAAGTCCAGAAAATTAACTGCATCTCAGCCAGGCACAATCCTGGAGAAATATAAAGTTCACACTTCAGTGAAAACATACCTTTTGATAAGTTCAAATGTGATGACACATGGATGTTATGCTAATTATAATTTCTACTGAAGAATTTTTTTTCTTTTCTCTTTTTACAATCCATTTTTTCCTGAATATTATTGTTTGAATTGGTTATATCATAGATAAGGTTTTCATACCAAACTATGCTACGAACTGAAGTTGATAAGATTATCTTGGACTTAAAAACACACTTTTCTTTAGGAAATAAGAAGTAGGTGATGAAAATCTTATGAAAATGGTGGAAAAAGCAGAATGTGCTTTCATTGAAGTAGGCAAAAAATGTAGAAAGAAAAAATTGATATTTTTTAAGTTGTTGGTAATTTTTAAATTATTGCTCATACTTGGAGTTCACATGGCAGCTTTTAAATTTTTTTTGTTTCTTGTTTTAATTGTAATTTTCAACAGTAAGGATTCTCTGTCACAGCCTATTTCTCATGTAAAAAATAGAAGAATTGTTTTCACATGTGCAGTGTTTGTACTAAATAAACATAGACAATTGAAGAAGAGCCTCGTCTGCCTGGAAAGATTTCATGAGTGGTATGATACTGCCAGAGGAATGCCACCATAAAATCTCTGAGAAGTCTTGGAAGATGGATTACCTTGAAATTTGCTCTTTGTGTTTTGAATTTTTATCAGAGTATACAACAGTTTTAATTTAATAATATGACATTTCTGCAATTAGATGGGAGCACAATGGATTCCAGACATGACAGGTTTAATTTTTTGCATTTTGTTGGTTCTTTAAAAAAATATCTAGAAATAAAAGAACTGAATCTTTGACAGGAAAGTGATACATAGATGCACATGGAATTGCTTTCATCCCACATTTCCCTCTCCATTTTCCTTTCCAGGTGACATAACCCAACCAGCATTCATCTTGTTTTTCTGTTGTGAAAAGATGGTGGGAGAAGTGCACATGTAGCTTTGGTCTTCCATCCACCGGCGAAGAACTGACAAGAAGGAAGGCTTCTTGCAGGTAAAGGACATTCCACTAAGATTTGGACCACACACCCAGACAACCGTGTGATATAATTGCCAGAAAAGCAAAAATAAAACCTGTTCATACCATTCAACTCAGGGACATGAGTTTCCTGGTATTCATGAGATGTATTTTCATCCTGAATATAGGACAAATTTCATATTTATATTTGAAACAAAAAACCAAACCTGTAATTAAAATTAATTCTTTCCAAAACCCATTCCCTCCATTTCAGATCACCGTTGGAGGGAAGCGTCGCTTCGCTGTTTTTGCCTTTAGTTCAAAACTTCTGATGAATTACATATTTTGCAAAGTAGTTTTTAGATTGTAACAGGAATTTTTCAAGCTTCTAACACATTGCAAAAAACCTTAATGAAAATGACTATCAAATTCTATCAGCAAATATATGTTAAGTTGTTTTATTGCTAAACAAATTTTTGTTCTTTTTCTCTTAAATAGCAGATGGCAGCTTTGTGCATGAAACACACAACTAAACTTCCATTTGAGAATGAAAGTTTCTATGTGAACGCATGAGCTTCTGTCTGAGCTTCTCATTGTTTCTGGATACTGATATTAAGATGGAAGATGTAGTATCCAAAATAGAAGACCACATTCAAAAAGGCTGGAATTTGCTACTTCCTTTCCCTTGTACTTGCTCTTTGCACATAGATGGGACATCTAATTTGCTGTATCGGCAAAAAATGTAAAAAATAGACAGTGATGAATTGATAATTTTTCACCTTCAGGTGAAAAATTGCTGTCATAATAAAATTGTTGTATTCTTGATTAAGTTGAGTTTAAAAATTAGAAGATCATCCTATGGAAAGCTTTATTGCAGTTGTCAGCAGAATCTCTTGGGGTGGCTTGGAGGATCTCTTATTGATCTCCAGGCATGATATGTTTAATTCTATCAGAATAAAAGTAATGAAGAAATGTGGCTTTAGAAATATTAATATTTCAGGTAATATTGAAGGAAAATGCTGCTATTCTTACCCATGGTCTATTATTCCTGAATTTGATAGGCAACAGGTGTCTGATCAAATAATCACTGAAAGAGCAATAGATAGAATCTTTGGTCAAGTCTAAAACATATCAGTAAATTTTCAATAGTAGGAAAGAATAGAAAGTTTTTGTTGAATAGCTGTTTATTCTTCCCTTTATCCTCAAGAAAGTTTGGTACAATGAGACCTTGATTACAGTGGGAATATAGACTGAGTCAAAGAGAATATTTAGTGAAAGAAATTGATGTGCAGAGCTGTGTCTCTTTGATGTGTAAGTGGCTTGGCAATTCAAATTAGAGGCAAGCAAAGCTTTGGGGTAAGTGTATCCTGTCTAAACCCACTAATCATCCAACTCACCGCTATAAATTGCTCCAGACCTTGAAGGCTAATCATCTAACTGCTTTTTTTTTTTTTTTTTTTTTTTTGTCAAGAGAATAAAAGAGAGGTTTCAGAGGGCAGCTGATCCCATCATCTACTGTGAGTCTCAGGGACCTGATTTGAAAACCGTTCAAGAGCACTTGTAATTTCCAGCTACTTCTACAGTGGTCATGGGTGGTCATGGTGCATGAATTCTCTCTGGAAGCTTCCTCACTTGCTGGTGAAAACATGCTCTGGGTTTCTTTCAGATATACTAACTATGTGTATTTGAATAGCACGTCTTTGAGATTTTTATATTCTGCAATTAAAATCTGCTTCAATTTGCTTCTGTGCCCCATATTCAGGAAAATTATGACAGCATTTTATCAAAGTACTATTTTATTTGCTTTTCACTCTTATGAAAAAAACACAGACACACACACAGACATGCACACAAAGCCCCAACAGAACAAAAGACAAACAACTAAAATCCCCAAAGCCCATCAACAAACCAACCAAAAAAACCCCACCAACTCAAAACAGAATCAAGAAAAAAACCCCACCAAACCAACAACCCCCATCCCCAACCCCTAAAACTTCAATATGACTGTATGCTTCAAGTGTTGTTGCATTTCAATGACAGTGCATATTGACTTGGTTTTCCTTGTACTTAATTTATTAATGCTTGACAGAAGTGTTTACTAAATATTCTCATATCCATGGTGTCAATTTTCAGCCTTTTTCTTTTTTTTTTTTTTTAGATAGAAGTTACTATGATATTTTCAGAGGAAATTGAACACGTGTCTTCTCATTAACTGTATTTGTAGCAGCAAATCATGTAGCATAGAGACAGAACAGTAAGAAGCATGACTTTCACACTTTTGCCTCATAACAGTATTCCCATTGTTTAGAGATTAATACTTTACTCAGGGAGATATTGAAAGCAGTAAAATCTGCTACCTGTCTTCTATATTCTAAATCAAATTGATGCTTTTAACAAGATTAATTCTGAATATGGAACTTAGCTGATTCAGTCAAAGCTCTGAAAGAAAGGATTGTCACTAATTTGATTGACTTTAGACTCACTTACACACACAAGAAAGACTTTAAGCATCCTCAGAATGTATCATTGATGGAAAGCCTTGTTATCTAACTACAGATAAATAATTCCTAACTCTTTCAGAATGTGTCACTCCTCAGCAGAGGGATAATTTTGGCCAAACAAAAAAATAATGTTCAGTGCAGAAGATGAGCTGTCTTCTAGCATAGGAAGTTAAGTAGCCTTTTATTCAAAAATATACAGACTCCTCTGCTCCCAAACATAGCACATCAGTGTTTTGCCTTGCAACAACACAGCTTTCCAGCTCCTGGTTGGAATCACCACCAGCCTTTTCACAGTACTGACAGAGAACCTCTATGAAAAAAAGGAAAAAAGCCTCTATTGCTTTTAGCCAGAAAATAAGCTTTCAAGAACACTAGCTCCAGCTCAAATTTGTATGCACACACACACATCTCTGTCTGGGAGCAGGAAGAGTGATGGTAGCAGAAGCAGCGGAAGACTGTGCCCGTGAGTCACTTTTATGTGTAGCCCAAGAAAGACCAGAGGATATGGATTAAAAAGATCAATTACTACTATGAACACAACTGTAATAACAAGGTGATAAAGCAGTGTATAAGTGTACGTGTGTATATATGTGCATGTGTATATGTATTTTGTTACAATTATGTAAGCCTTGACAGGAGTTGAAGCTATGAAAAGGGCTGCCCATTTTAGGTTAGCTACAGAGTTAATCTTGAAATGATAAAGTAACCACAGCTATGATGGCCTCTTATGTACATGTGGGCATGGAAAAGATTGTCACAAAGCTAGTTGCAGCAGTCCTTCAAGTCTTCCTGCACTTCTCTTTTTTTTTTTTTTTTTCCCCTGGGTTGCACAAAGAAATAGAAGTAATTTGTCCCTCCTGACATCAGAGTATTATGTGATTGCATATGGGGGAAGTTGTCTGTATCTGAGAGGACCATCCTTGCCTGATAAAAAGCATTAAGGTTTTGATGAAATAATTTCAATTGCTCTCCTCTTCAAGAAACAAAATTAATATTTGGCTTCAGTCTGGGCTTTGAAACACATTGAGACTCTTAAGAAGAAGCACAGAAACACCGAACCCGTCAACACTTTCCAGACTTGATTCTAGCTAACATAAACCAGTCCTGTTAGTACTGCCAGTTTACCTGGGCTCATGGCATTTTCGCTTAGTTCTTTTTTCTTTTATATATATATATGTGTGTGTATTATATATCTTATATATATTTATGTGTGTGTCTGATATATATAGCTATAGACATATAGATATAGATAAAGATTATATATATACATATAGATATAGATGATATCTATCTATCTATCTATCTATCTATCT
>VWZV01001799.1:466339-534355 GCA_013397155.1 Irena cyanogastra
TTTTTTTGGCAGCTGGTTTGTGAGCATCTCAGGTGCCACATTGTGAGCTCTTACCCCTGCCTGACTGCCCACCCCCACGACTGACACGCGGTGCACAGGAGCTGTTCGCATCTCTGACCCCCTTTGCTCCCAACATTGAGACCTTGTTACACTTTTGAGGCTCTGCCGGCTCCCTCTGGTGGCCATCTGATCCTAATCACCCCACAGCTGCTTTTCCTGGGAACCTGGCATAGGGAATGAAGATAAAATTTTGGTAAGGAAAGAGGGCGATATTTTAATTAAAAATGTTCTGAAGTTATTTTGATCATAAGAAAGAGCAAGAGAAGAAATTAACAGAAAAAACCCGTCTAAATATTCCCTGAAGCCTGGAGGCACGGAGATTTTATTCCATTGTAGTTAGATTTTTCCTAACCTCTGTTAATGTGGAAAAAACTTTGCCAAAAATGTGGCAGCATAACTTACTAAGGAAAAAAAACCCTTCTGAATTAAGGACTCCAGCTGTCTAGTCAGAGCTGGTTATCTAGCAGGGCCCTCTAAAAAAGCCTGACTGAAGCAACATGTATTATTGAAGTTAAGTCTACAAAAATATCTCATTGAGGTTAACACTGTGGGATTTATTCCCAAACCTATCTGAGTGTTCCGCTTTAACCTTCCAATTACTGCAGAAAGATGAGACTGACAAGAGAAAACACTCATAGTAAAGGATAAGGTGGACAACAGCATAAAGGTATCAGTGCTTTGCATCTAGCTTCAGCAGTTAATCGTATTTCTTCATCCAAGTCCTCGCAACTAATGTGGAGCCAGAGCACCACGACATCGACACAGTCATCGCTTGCTCTACAGTGCCAGTCACTGGAAGCGTTTCTTGGTGGGCTATAAATCTTCTTGTGGTCCCACATTATATCACATAATAAAAAGAAACGGCTTAGAAAGTGAAACATGATGCTGAAGTCACATTTGTCTCTTTTCCTTTCCCCGTTAACCAAATTCTCTGAATTAGTGTAGAAGAGGCTATAAGGAAGCATGTCAATAACCATCAGATTCCTCTGGGTTTATTATGATGTGACCAAAAGAATGAATTCCGCCTTAGAGGGAGCAAGACAGATTAGATATGTATAAACACTGGCATAAAATCGCATGCATACACAAATAAAATTTTCTGATTTCTTAAATATTTTATTATTAAACTGTCAATAACTTCTGTACACTGAAATTCAAGACACACAGATATAAAGATTATCTTGTTGTAACAAATTAACTACTTATTTTTAGCACAGATAAAATGATAACAGAAAATCCTAACGTCAAGTCCAATACAACCTTTGTCAGGACTAATGCTTTTCTTATTTACTTATATTTTCCACTGGCAACAGATTTTTTTACCCAGCTAAATTTTTCTTTCTCTGGCTTAGCAGGTTTTGCTCAGCCCTAGGACTTAGCGCTCTATTTTTAGAATGGTTATTTTCTTGTAAAAGAAGTAGGCACTTGAAAGGCCTGCTGCTGGATTTCAGCACAAAACTTTGGTGGTAGGGTCAGCAGATGAGATGAAGTTTATGACCTTCAAAGTTGACACAAGGTACACAAGGTACACTGTGGAAATGCAAGAGGTCAGAGTTCATACTTGAAAATCAGAGGCATGGTAGACATGGAGCTGGGGATTTGATCATGCTGGGCTGAGATCCTGATGCCAGGTAGGATTAAAGAAGCTTAAGAGATGCGCTGACTTGAGTCAGACAATGATAGTTTTCAAGGATTCTGGATGGCTGAAGATTAATAAATGTCAGAGCAGTGAGGACACACTGTATCTGCTACTGCAGTCTGCGTGGGAATATGAAGTCACAAAAGTGAGGGTGCCTTCTTGGTGCTGACTAAAGCCTGTCTGTGCTGGGATCTCAGAAGGCACAACATTGCCCTCCCTGCTTTTGTACTGCTTGCTCCTAAAACATGTACAAGCTGCCATTCCCTTGGTTTGCTCAAGCTGTCTCTGACTTTGGCTACTGCTTGCAGAAGCAGTGCTGTATATGGGTGCACACTTCCAGTGTGATCTCCCATTTTCCAGTTGCTCCGGTATTTCTGACCTGGCTTGCATCTGGGCAACCACTTGTCTTACAATGTACAGGTTACAATGTAAAATGTAACCAAAAGTATTTTTTCTATTACCATCTTCATAAGCTCTTAAAAACAGGTGGGGCAGTGCTCTTCCATGACCCATCCCTCATAACTCTGGGGGGATATCTTCTGTTAATGGGCCATTGAGTGTCACTGCATGACTGATCAAATTCCATTGTGCCATTATGAGATGCTCCGCCCAGAGAAGGAACCAAGCATTCCTACTTGGCTATAATCTGAGGTTGGAACACCACAAGCAGCACTGGATTCCCAGAGGAGGAAAGCTACCTAATCACCACTTGGCCTCCAGAAAAGGGCCAAATTTTACTACAAGAGCAGCACTTCGAACAAATCTCATTCATCACTCCAACAGGACTGCAGAGACCATTTAATCGGACTGCTCTCGTCACCCTGACCAACAGGATGTCAAGTTGTATCTTGACATCAGTGTAAGCCAGTGTTTCTGTATTATTGCCTTTATTTTAATCTTGCTATTAAATTATAGTTCCGACCTGGGATCTCCCACTGGTTTGCTTTCAAACTAGTACATGACTAATGACCTAGTCTTTGTAAATTTATCCCTGTTCTACTTTTTAAACTCCTGATTTAGTTTGCCTTCACGTATTGCATTGCAAGAGTTACATAGCTTAGCTGTCCTTGTCACAAATGTAGTTTCTCTGATACCTTGAGAGGCTACCTAGACCAGAGGCTAGACAGTATTAAAGGAATAAAGTAGGTATTTATTAAAAGGCCTTCATAGGATACACTTTGGGCAGCACAAGAGCCTGGCCAAGGCTACACCCAAGGTTGATGCCAGGTCTCACGTTTTCACACTTTCATAAGTTTTGGTCCATTTGCATATTGAGGTTATTGTCTATATGCAGCTTCAGGTTAGGAAGTCCCATTGTCGCATATTGAGGTTATTGTCTATATGCAGCTTCAGGTTAGGAAGTCCCATTGTCCCATATTGCTCTCCTCAATTTGCTGTTGTTTATACTTTTTGGGCCTGAAGCTGTTACAGTGTCCTTGGTTCCTAGGCTGGAAAAGGATTGTTTTGTCTAAACTGTGAAGAGAACTTGCTAACACTTTATATGAAGTTCAGAGTTATATACTAATGCAGTACAGAATCTGGAAAATATGAAAGCTAAAACTTAAGGCATCAGTTTCATTCAAATATTGAAAAATACAAAGCAAGGAGAACAATTCTGATATTTTTTTATAGTCAAATGTATTTTCCTATTAATAAACTACAATATAAATCTTAGATTTTAATCCACTCTTTCATGCAAATGGTACATAATATTAAAGGTTAATAAGTTCATAACAGGTGAACAGATATCCCTCTAGTGCCAGGTTGCAATTTTTTAAATGAAGAAATCCAGGTGTTTTCACTCTCTGAAGTAATTCCATTGAAACCAATTGTATGAAATACCATGTGAGCAAAAAATTAGAATATCCATCCATCTTCTGTATTTTCTACTGCTCTGTGACTCCACCCACTACTTATATAAGGGCAATAATAGCTTTTACTGCACCTTAAAAAAATTAGATCTCCACATATGTGGATTCTTTTTCTTCTGTAAGTCTCAAAGAAATTTTGAGATTATTTGTTAAATACTTCATATTTTTCTGCCTTTATAGACAGTCTTGAATTTGTTGGGAGTAGAGAGGGCACCAAAGAAAACAGAACTTTATCTTTCTACACAAATCCATTAAGAAAGTCTTCTGCTTCTTCTGTTGCAATACCAAGGATTATTGAATCTGTGTTGTGCTAGTTTACCTGCTGCTTTAGAAATTTATGTTGGAAGCAAGTGACTAGGTAGCACAAGAGATCATGCTGTTTTCTCCTGTTTTGCTGTTCACCATGAGCCTCTTCACTTGTAAAATCCTGATGGAGGGAGGAATGGAGAAAGTTTTCTACAGAAGGAAGGCGAGATTTTCAACACATGCTTTCACTGGAACTACAACCATGCCAGACTGCAAAAAGAAAAAAAAATTATTGTCTATTTTTTATCCCAAAGCCTAAAGGTCATACACTGAGGCAAACCTGGGAATTGAGTCTGAGTCTTCAAACCACACATCTTCTGCTTTATCAGAAGAATTTTTTTTATGTCCCCTGGGCTCTCAGTTTCTAGGTTTAAATAATACATGAAAATTCATACGAAATCTCAGCGGGTTTAATCTTTTAATACTATAAAAATTCAAACCAGCTTTCAAGCCTCTTTCATAGAGACTTTGGAGTCTAGTCTCTCACTGTATATGTTTCAACAGCAAGTAGAAATCATGTACTGTTAAATAGTACAAGCAAGCAAGCTCCTCACCCCTTTTATTTCTATTGAGGTATTTAAGGTCCAAGACCTAAGTTTAAAGAAAAACCAGCTGCTTAACTGCTCTGCTGAGTCAGACCTTCGTGGCATTCAAGGATTACCCCAACTATTTTCAAATAATTGTGCCAAGTCTGATAGCCTGTGTCTCAACTAGGCACAGCAATGGGAACCTCATCACCCGCTTCTGATTCCTCCGTGGCCAGACTCCAAGACTATCATACCACAACTTTTCTCTTTTTCCTTGGACAGACACGTAGCCAAAAATTTTGTGATGAGAAATTAACATTCCTCCTAATCTTTTTCTAACTAAAAAATTAATTTATAAACTATGTTGCTGGCAAGTCATAACTGAAGATGTGCAATTGACATACTATGCAATGGAAAGCAGTTCAGACTGATTAGGTAGCTTTAAATGCAAAAGTACTTCAGAAAGTCAGAGCATAGTTAAAATGGCCCTGAAGTACAGGTCTAGAATCTCTGTGTCTCTGTAAGTGCTGAGGAGATTAAAAGCAATAGCTTAGAAGCACTGAGGATTGAGGCTAATGACTGGCGAATTTTATATCAGAAATAGTCAGACCTGAAGCCAATTATGTGGCAAAACTACACAGAGAAAGAGCATCCCAATGTGCACCTTGCAGTTTTTCCAATAATGGTAAAAGTAATTACAATAAACTTTTTTAAAAAAGGACCAAAAAATGCCACAAAATCCAAACACATATTCACACTCCTCCAAAAAAACCCCACAAAACCACCAAAAAGAAATACCTCTGAAAAATTTCACAGTTTCTATTTTATGTCCTGCTGAATTGAGTGTAAGAAGAATTTTAGCTTTTAAGGTATCCATCTCAACATATGTTTAGTAGGTCCTTGGTAAGGTTGTGATAAATATTTGCTGTGAAATTTGTGGTTATGAAAATGTAGTTATTTGCTATGCATGAAGCACTTTCTCCCAATGATAATGATAACATCAAAACAGGGAAAATTTGGCAGTTTGTACACCCAAACATGTATGTGAATGTGGCAGGATTCAGGCAGAATTGGTACAGCACTACCTGTACTGTTGCAAGGCAGTGTGGATTTTTCAGAGCAAACATGATGGAAATGAGTGTAAATGTCAAATCACAGAATGAGACTAGAGCAGTTTAAACTAAAAACATGTTTCAAAAAGCATCACGGTGGTTTGTATCAATTCATGTGTCTTTCAGAGAATAAAATTATGAAATACAGGTGTTGTAAAAAATGTGAAATTATTTGCTTTACTTTAAATTGCAGTTTGAATTCCTTTTCTGTGTTACTTTTTTGTTTTCAGCTATACAATCTGATAGGAAAACAGTTACCTTCTGCACTAAATGAGCAGTCGAGTTCCTGTTTATGCACTTTTAAGATGTCAAAAGTGACACATGCAAGGTATTCAGCATTTAAAGGCAGTTCATGCTCTCTGTTACTGCATAAATACGCGAAATTCGAGATCTCCCCACACTCCCTTCAACTTTGCCATGAACTAATTGGCCTATTACAAGCCTTTTAACAGCAGTTGTGAGGAGATTTTGAGATGTTACATTTTAAAGCCAGACCTTTTCCTTCTGTGCTTTCTCATTCAGGGCTTGTGTAGGTGTCAGGCCTATTCAGAGGGAGCCTTACTTACACAAAATCTGTGTCTATGTGAGATGGGAGATTTGACTTTTATGTTCAAATCTGATGCAAAATGGTGTAAAGCTGCCTGAGTGTGACATTAAGATATCTTACTAGAAATGACAACTGGTAGATAAGTTTTTGGAGAAGCTGGCTTGTGCTCTGCTACCTCACACTCAGCAGAACCTGAGGAAATAGTATCTTTTGAGATCAGTGGTAGCAAATAAACCAATATCTTGCAGAAAATTTGGTGTAAAAGACTGGTTCAAATTATCCCTAATTTATTTTTTATTTTAATGTTTTAAATTCTGTTACCTTCTCTGCACTTTGGCAACTATGTAAATCAACAATTGGACCTATGAACTTATTTCTGAAGGGATGACCATTACAGTACTTAGAGATCACTAGACTGAATATTCACAAGGAAATCCAAATATCTTCCATATCTTATTATTTGAGATTTCATTATTCCTGCCATTACCATGTATATTACCCTCTTACCTACTTTCTCACAGTTTTGAATACTTTACTGACTCTTTTTTTTCAAAGAGAGGTCAGATTTCATATTCACATATGCATATGTTATTTAACATAAAATATGCAGACTTTTCTCCTAGGTTTGTATTTTTCATTATACACTGATTAAATAGTCTGTTTTCCCCTTTAAGTTCCTTTTCAATAAGAAAATTATGGTAGTTAGATGCAATATATATTTTTAAATGATCAGTCGAGCCATGGGTACACTCTTGTGAATGCAGGCAAGGATGAAGTAGTGTCTGCCCTCTTCCTTTCATGTGTTTATTAGATGAGCTGCACTGCTACTTGACTTCATATAGAGGCCAACTTTTCTGGCAGCTCAGCCTTAAATCTGTGTCCTGATTACAACCATTTTCATTTGGTTACAGGAGGGAGCATGTTTGAAAACTGTGTCTCTTTCAAGAAGTATAGAAAATTGGCTAATACACTTTATTAGCTGAGGATTTATTTGACAGTGCCTGACACGTGACACTTCTGAAAGCATTCTAGCAAGTTGCTGCTGATAAGAATGGTGATCTGGAGTCTATTTATTTTAAGATGCAAATTGTCTAGATTCTTAAGACTAGATAACCTGGTTTAGATAAGTTATAAAATGGAACCACACTATTTCTGAAGAAAAAGTGGTCTTGAGAAGATCACAGTATTGCTTGAAACACTGTCTTGTGCTTCAAGGGACAGACAAAGATACAACAAACAAAAAAGACTGCTTCTAAATTTTCATGTTAATGCATCCCATGATTTCAAATCCAACACTAGAACTCCAGGGAGAAAATCAGGCCCCAGTGGCACACTGACATTTGCAGGGAGAGACAAAAGAGAGGCTACTCGAGGAAACTTGTTTAACATAATTTGGAAGTTCACTGATCAAGAAGAGAATAGGATTTTTATCTATTCCTTGATCACTTATTTACTGAGCATTAAAAATGGGATTTAATATCCTTTAATTCTCTGCATGTTATGCACTCACACACTGATAAATGATGTGACATTTGGAGCTGGTGCTAAGTCCTTCGTAATATAACAGACCTTTGAGTTCTTGGGGCAGTGTTCTTCCAAGGGTCTCTTTGATTATCTTTCTGTCACTGTCTAAGTTGACAGAGCTGCAAATGTTATTGCTAGTCATAAAATTATCCAACCACAATGTCTGTCTACACGACCTGCAGTGGCTGTAAATGCCACAAATTGATTATGCACTGTGGAAAGAAGACTTATCCTTTCATTCCTTCTAACTTTATTGCCCTTAATTTAATTAACTGTTGCTACATGCTACAAGTTAAAAAGAGAGGCTAATATGTTCCTGTTGTATAACTTCAGACTGCATCTGTGGCAAGTCTCTTTTGACTCCTAACCTTTTCATACAGAGAAAAAAAAAAAGAGTGCTGGCTAACGAATATTTCTTTTGTATATATTTAATCTTTATGCTATTTCTATTTAAATCTCTTATTCCCTTCTACTTCCTGCTTATAGTTTCCCATTTCCTGGCTATGCTATTCTTCTACCTACTGCCTATTTACAGCCAATTTTCTGTCTCATTTGTAAGCATATTGGCTATTCCAAATAAATATTAGAGACTTTCATTCAAGTGCATCCTTAACCATAAAGACTTTGACTGGTGATTTAGTAGTGTTGTTCAGAATTATTTCCACATGAGAGTCAGTAATAATCCTTGAAATGCTATTTTTTGTAGTAATTGCATCTATGCCATTTAATGACAAAAGAGTAAGATCTTATGTGTGTCTTATGGCCAGCCTGAGGAACAATGGCATTATGGGAACTGCTAGTACATTTGGTCACTAGAAGCAGAAAAATATTGAAACACACTAATTACTATTGATCATACTGATTGGTTGATCTGAATCCATTCAAACAGATTTCTGAATATGTTTATAAGTGTACTTATATATTTAAAAATAAGAAAGTAGACATTTCTCCAAGGTTAGCACATCAGGTACCCTGAGACAATGAACTTTGTATCACCTTGTGAATGAAAGATGTCACAAAGAGCTGGGCTGGAGAGCTTTGCAGACGCAGGAAACTGCTCCTAAGACCTTTCTTTTGCCCAAGTGTACTTCTCCCCTCATATATCCACTGTCCCAGTCTGCAACTGTGTATGATCTAACCCCTGGAAGCCTGTACCTTTGACATATACCTTTCCTGGGAAATTCTCTATTCAAGATAAAATAGAGAAATAGAGATTTTCTGTAAAGAGATATTATTACCTCAGTATTTGCAGTACTCCCACAGTGTTTTCTATTCTCAGGACCAGTACAGAGGTAATATTATCCATTCATCACATGCACTCGAAGTTTTGAAGGGATCTCCTCTAGCTCAATATTTCTTAGCATCAGAACATTACAGCTGCCTACTTACTAGCATTGCATTTTTTTTTTCCTTGTATAAAGTGTATTTTAGTAGTGAACATAACAGAGTGCATTAATATTGACTTCACTGCATTTTTTTTAATTACAGAGAAACTAAAATTTTGTTACTGCACATTACCAAAAAGTTTTTCCTCTCCTCTCAGGAACAAGCCACCCCTGGCTCAGGGAGGAGTTCCACCTACCACATCTCTCAACCTTTTCCTCCAGCAGAGAGGGAGGACCTTAAAGAATTCACAGAACCAACCTAGCCCAAGTATGAATTAGCCTCTAAAGAATATGAAACCTCAGTGGGATATATGCATAGGCTGTTTAGCAGTTAAGGTAGGTAAAATGTTAAGTGCAGCAGGATAAATGAAGCAATCTTGGTGAGAAATTTCTCACCAAGAAAGCAAAACTGAAAGATCCCTACCATTTCTGTCAGAAGTAACAGAGTACTCCAAGTATGTCACCAGATAATCACCAGGTAATTGGAAATGCTTTTTCATCCCAGTTTTACAAGTATATTTTCATTAAAATAGAATTAACAAGACCAAACATATATGTATGAGCAGTTAATGATGTTTTCTGGGTGGATTATGTGTTCAGACAATGTTCAAAGAATCACAGAAACATTTAGGCTGGAAAAGACTTCTAAGATCATTGAGTCCGACCTTTGACTGATCATCTACTTTGTCAAATAGACCACGTCCGATTGTGTGTTGGATGCCTTCAGGGATAGAGGCTTCACCACCTGTCTGGGTAGCCCCTTCCAATGTTTAACTGCCCTTTCCATGCAGAAACTCCTCCTGTTGTCCAGCCTAAGCCTCCCCTGGTGCAGTTTGAGGCTATGTTCTCTTGTCCTGTTACTGGTTGCCTAGGAGAAGGTTGACCTTCACCTTGCTACAACCTCCTTTCAGGTAGATGTGAGGAGAGATATAAGGTCACCCTGAATCTCCTTTTCTCCAGTCTTATCACCTCCAGCTTCCTCCGCTGCTTCTCATAGGACTTACTGTCCAAACTCTCCACCAGCTCCCTTCTCCTTCTCTGGACATGCTCCAGCACCTTAATGTCTTTCTTGAAATAGGGACTCCAAAAATGAACACAAGACTCGAGGTGTGGCCTCAACAGTTCTGAGTACAGGGGGCCCATGACTAGCAGGAATAGTCATGCTGGCCACACTACTCCTGATACAAGCCAGGATGCCTTTGGCCTTCTTGGCTAGTATTAAGCTGGCTGTTGACCAGCATCCCAAGTACTTCTACTCTGGACGTCTTTCTGACCACTCTGCCCCCAGCCTGCAGCACTACGAGGGTTCTTGTTACCCAAGTGCAGGATCTGCCACTTGGTCTTGTTGAACTTCGTATTGTTGGCCTCGGCCCATCAATCCAACCTAAGAATGTTAAACCAGTACAAAACTTTATGGAAAAAAAGTACCATATAATGTGAAACTCATGTAAGTATTCATGGTTTTAATGAACCATATGTGGTTATATTAAGATATGTTGCCATAGGTGAATTCTATTCTGCTAATTCCATTGGGATAACTGGCAGTGGCAGATTCCTTATTCTGTTACACAGAATTACCTGTCATTAGACTCCAGTACAATGGAGCTGCATTATTGCCTCTTTCTTCTGAAGGTTCAGATTTCAGATAGGAACCCTGAACGTGAATTAGCTGTCCTCTAGGAAAGTCCTCACAAAAGTTTTCAGATAAGAAGCCTCTAAGATCCTTGCCGAATCCAGCCGTTCTGAGAATAATCAAAAGAATGAACAATATATCTTCAGAATTCAATTCCCTGGGCTGTCCATTTGGATGCTGGGCATACAAAAATGCCTTCAAGGTAAGGATTGCAATTACAGAGCTAACAAGCCCCAGTGTACAACCTGTTCAGGGAGTGCTGCAAGATTTTAAGTAATAGAAGTTCAAGATCAAAGTTATTATCCCGTCATTATCCACATGATAATGTTCGCTTGCCAAAAATAAGCCAAGATTTTTTAAAAGACTATGCCTAGAGTAATATAAACAGGACACTTTTATGCATATATAAAAGTGATAGCCACAAGAAGGAATTAAAAAGCAACAGTAATATACCTTTGAATCACACTGTCTTTCATAACAATTTAAAAATTTTATTTCAAAAGTTGTTTGTGTAGCTGAGAAATAACAATGAGACTGTTAAGGAAAATTTAAGTTGAACATATTGTATTTTTCATGTAAAGTTTTAGAAATTCAAATCACAGAAGAACCTTCTTAGATATACACAAAATATGTGAGTTAGGGATTAGATGCTTGTCTGGTCTTATTGGATGAGAATTTTGCCTTCCCTCTCTCTTTACAGATTGGCACCACTAACCTGCCCTCACTTTTCAGAGCTGATTGTGCTGTTAGAGAAATATATGTGGACATATGTTGTGGCTATATATAAGGTGATGACATAGATTTTGATAGTTACTGTAAGTGGAGGCAGTTCAGTTTGACATGAGGAACTCATATTAAGATGGCTGATAGCAAGGAACAAAGGACTGCTTAATATCTTAATTTTCAGGAATCTATTTAACTAAATATTTTGATCCTCAAGCCTGAGAGATGCATGCTTAGGAGAGGAAGAAATCAATTCGTTATGATAATCTCAATCATTTTAAGAGAAATAGCAACAGAACCGGTGTCTAAAAAGTGTGGCATAGGGACAAAGAAAGCTGAAAGGAGGAATGCAGTGTATGTCTTGATACATGCAATTACATCCCAACAACACCAAGGGGTTTCAGTGTGATAAATTGTATTCATCACCTGTTATTGATTGCTTCTCCTGTCCTCAGTTCACTAATTCATCTCAGCCATGACCACTTTCAACTTTTCAAGCTCTAGGTCAGCTTTCCAGAGCTATGCATAGAGGTAGTGTTAGCAGTAAAATCAGAACAAACACATGAAAACTCAATTTTATTTCAGTTAGGAGGTAAAGAATTGTGGGTCTGACACTATTTTGAGCTCTCAGGAAAGTGTGTAATGGACAACAGAAAGTTTGATACACTGGTAAGAGCACTGGTAAGAGCAGCAGAATGTTTGCCAGAATTTGGAAGGGAGGAAAGAAAGACTGTTTAACCGCAGTTCAGATGAATAAAGTTCTTCAGAAAATAAAGTTGTTCTTCAGACAATGGGATGCATAGGAAAAGAAATACCTTTCTGTGGTTCTATAGCTCGTTGCCTCTTTTTTTTTTCTCAAAGCTTTACAGTATAGCTGTAGGAGACCGTAGCTTCTGTCCTCGTTCAAACAACCTTCATTGCAAAAGCCAAGCTGCAACCCTCCTTACTCATTGTGGATTCAGGCAACCAGTCTCCAGGCTACATTTCATAAAGGTCACTCTCAGGAGCTGGGATGACTTCAGTCCCATACATGGTTTCACAGAATCACAATATCACAAAATAAGCTGATTTGGAAGGGACTCATGAGGATCATGGAGTCCAGCTCCCGGCCCTGCACAGCACCATCATCAAGCATCACACCAATGCCCAAGAGCATTGTCCAAATCCTTCCTGAACTCTGTTAGGCTTGTTGCTGTGAGCACTTCCCTTGGGAGCCTGTTCCAGTGCCCAACCACCCTCTGAGGGAAGAACCTTTTTCTAATATCCAGCCTAAACCTCCTCTGACACACCTTCAGGTCATTCATGCAAGTTCTGTCACTGGTCACCACAAAGAAGAGATCAGTGCCTGCCCCTCTTCTTCTCCTCATGAGGAAGTAAGTGTTTGATGCTTGAACTTCCAAATTATTTTGTTGGAATCACTGAAACACTGTTGACAGTGGTACTTCTGTGGGGTCTTTCATCTTTGGTGTAGTCAGGGTCAGATTCTTCCCACTAGTACAGATCTCTGCCTTGGCCAATCCAAAGCCTGTTCTGAGCATTATGTCAGGCTGGAGGAGTTTGATGTGTAGGCAAGCATTTCCATGGAAAAGATGTTTGCACCTCTCCACCATCCATGAGTAAGGGCCAGAAAAATGCCTTAATTAGTCAGGTTGGAGTAAGGATTATGGATAGAGCTCATAGATCCCAGCATTTCAGTTTGTTATTGGATGAAAGGTTGTGAATTAAGCCAGTTTACTGGATCTAACTTCATGTATCCACACTCATCTTCAAGACACATACATGCTTCCTGTTGAAGTTGGCTTACTTTCAGATGGATCCAACTGAATCAATTCAATGAACGGTGAGCCCCTGGTGAGACCCCTGGCTCCAGGAAGCAGGAGGGAAAAGCAGATACAGGAAAGACCTCTCCTGCAATGTGCATCCCCTCTGTATGTGTCAGTAGCAGCAGGATTGACCTTCCTAGATCTGTAGAGTAATCAAAGAGGAAGAGTAAGGTTGCTTTTCAGCCTTCTTATCAGTCTCCTAGGGCAGCCTGATATTCTAGACAGTTTTCTGCTTGTCTTCATCAAGAATAGGACTTCTTGTGTAATCTGTCTGTGATCTGAGCTATCTACCTTGCTTAGCAAAATATTTAAAAAGTGCACCTAGTACTGAAGATTTGAGCAGTGTTTTCATGAATTTTAAGGACTAGTCAGAATGGTAAAGGTAACCATGTGAATTAACTCTTTACTGGTGTAGGGCCATAATAACAGACTGAAAAATAATTTGAAAATAAAATTAAAAGGAATTCCATGGGCACAAAATGTGACTAAATACACTCTAATACTAGAATTGGACGCAGAAAAAGATGCTACCTCTGGATAACTTTCAGAGTTGCCTGAAAGGGTAGATTCAAATTGAACAGGAAAGTACAGAAGTAGTCACAAATTCAAGGACTTTGCATTTGTCTGTAAATTGAAGAATAAAGAGAATTCAGGAGAGGTCTTTAATGAGAAATTTTACACACACAAATCAACTTATCCATGTGAGTGCAACTTGTGTAGCATGTTTGCAACTTCCAATATTAATTATTATATTTACAACTGTCATTTATATTCAGTTATTTCTTTTAGTTATATGAAATGGGGGAAAATGTATTTACACTACAAAAGAAAATCTATTAAATCTCTTTAACAATATATATCATCTTTTAGAAAAGTAATAAATATTGTTTCAAGCAATTTTTAACTATGAATTTCTGATATTTGTGAGTTTGAATGCTAAACTGAAACCTGGAAAATGAATTTTCAGTGGAATTTTACTTAATTTCCCTTTAGGCTGACACATCCTTGTCTGCAAAAAGGCCTGTGGGTTTTTATTGTTGTAATTTAGCAATATTTTTATTGCTAAAATTGTTTTTTGAACTCTAATTCCCAGTAGGATATGTCATTTATTGCATGCTTCAAGAAATTACTGTTAGCTTAAGTATCCAGTATGACTTGGTTTGATTCCCAAACAAAAAGGAAAAATTATGGTAATCCTTCCCTCCCTTCTTGCTGTGCCACTCAAATGACAATTTTAAGTCAAGTCTTTGTTATTCCAGTCACCTAATTTCCAATGAGAGTTAAAGAATGCAATGGAAAAAGGAAAAGAGTTAAAGAATGCAATGGAAAAAGGAAGTTTAGGAGCAAAGTTATTTGAATTAAACACATATCTAGACCACTTAAGTTGGATTTCCTCAATCTTATGCCAGTTGCCATTAGGAAATAAATAAAGAGAATAGGCCAAGCACTTAGCACAACTTAAAAAGTCAAATAAAATTGTAAATGAAAAGGAAACGGAACTGCTATAAAACACTATTAAGGAAATGTGCTTTGGCAGCCCCAAGGGCCAAATTTCCACTAAGAAACACACTCCTAGAAACCAAAACCAGAAGCCACAAACAAACAAAATGAAGAAAAACCCAAGCTTCTCAACTTCCCACAGATGGCAAGGTAGCCATTATATCAAAACATGCGCTTTCTAACTGCAAGCACCACAAACTAAGAAGGCCATAAAATCACAGCAGCATAACATTTTTGCAGTTTACAATTATAAATAACCTTAGCAAGATTGTTTGTTTCATTCAGTATTGTAGCAATGTAATCAGTAAACAGGAGAAATCTTACACAGATTTATTCAGACTGAGGAGACAAAGGACAATCCAGTACTGAATGTCTAATAAAGATTTTTCAGGAAATATGATAAGACTTCAAATGTATTTTTATACTACATTATGTAACATAACTATTATTCAGAAAAAACTAAGATAAGTATAAAAAGATGTTTCCTGATATAGATATATTTTAAAGATGAAGAAACTGAAAGATTATGTAAAGCAAGGGCACACTTATTAAGAAGTTAAAAGTTCATTTATGTTAAGTGTATTATAAGCAGGCAAAAATGCTGAAGAGCTGAACAAAAGATCTTTTAAAAGCCTCACTATGTTGCAATCTTAGGGCATCAGGAGAAAATCTTCAATCATATTCCATCTGCTTTTGATCTTTCTCACCTAAGATAAGAGATTTAGTCACCTTTTAAGACTGTATTGAAGATGGCCTACCAAGAAATGACCACAGAATCACCCTGTACTATCATATTTTGTCCTTGACATTTTCAAGTCAAGACCATTATCCTTGACTTTCCCTAGTCTAAAGAAAGTTAAGTAGCAATGTATTTCTACTTGGTATATTTTTATCACATCCAATACAGGAATTTAATCGCCTTGCCCTAAATTGTTCTATTCATAACCCTTCTGGAGTAGATTTCTTTCCCTGAGAAAGAAGACAGCTTGGTAGGTTGAGGAGTTGGCATGACAGAAACTGAATGTTAGCACCAATAATTATAATTGAAAGGTGCTACTTCGATGACAGTTTTCCACTTTCAAGGAGGAAAAATCAATCTTGTGACCAGCTGTTTCATTCTGAAACATGGTCTTCATATTTTCACTTATAGTTGGATACTGGAACATGAGAACTGCAAGCCAATCTCAGTTCTATCAAAAAAGACAGAGATAGCTCCAAAAAGTTTTTTGATAGTGAGGAATATAGGTGGCATTTTTCAAATGGAATGAAAAACTAAATATTTTCTTGGTAAAAATGTGATTTTTAATTTTTTTTTTTAATTCTTGTTGTGTGGAACTAACAGTAGGACAGTATCTCTATGCAACACCTGCCTAAATTCTAATTTTAAACATTATTCAAAGGAAAATCCACTTTCTGGATATTTCATTTTAGCCCATGTTAAATTTCTTGAATTGTTAGGATCAATGTCAACAACTTCTACTCTCTGTTCTGTTTACAAGAGCACAATCAAAACTGGAGTGTAGACTTATCACATGGGCCCTTTGCTAATTTTCATAGCATACTTTTTGTAGGGAGGTAGCATATAGGACAAAAGATATTTCATTCATTCTATGGGGTTTACAGCATCCATAATTGCAAGATACAAAATTAGAGGTGAACACGCATTTCAAGAAGTTCTTGGAGTGCCTTTGAAAAAAAGCATGAATCTTGGATGTTCATTTAATATTTTAAAACTAGGATTCTGAGATAGAAATATGTGTTTGGTTTTTATATATTCCCAGTTAGGAGAGGAATATGCATAAATAATGTAAATAAACAGAGGAAGGCAGATTACATATGTATTTGCATTAATTTAATTGTGTATTTCTATCAGTAATAAATAACTTTTTATTTGTTTTTCTAAACACATAGATTAACAACAAGAAATTTGAATAAAGCTCAAAAGGGAAAAAGGGATTTTCACAATAATTTTCCACAGGAATTGAGCTCTCAAGTTTCTTTTACCCAGATTCTCATTCCCTTGAATTGATTGTAAATGAGATATGCTTACATATCATGGTCTTAGCCCACTTTGCCTTGATTTTTCATCCTATGCACAAAAAAAAAAAGAATCAATTGCATCCTTTGTACAGTTTTAAAGACAAGTTATTTTTATGGATGGCCCACTAAAGCTTTCAGATGCTTTAATGAAAGACAGGCATATGTCTGTTAGTAAATGTTCTGTACCTATTCATAGTCATTTTTGGCAGGCTGGAGCACTCTCAATCAGAAGCGAGATTTTTTTAATACGACTCAGGTTTCAACTATTTGGTTTGGTTTTAAGGCCTTTATTGGACCTGAAAATGCGGAGTACTTCCTGCTTTTGCAATGGATTGACAAATTTGCTATTCCAGCAACAACATGGACTGCCAGTGAAGAGAAGTGGAGAGGAGGAAAATGGAGCTTGGTTTTACCTATGCTTTTCTGTACAATATAACCGTTAATTCTAAGTGAATAATTAAAATTAAGTCTGTATGTCTCTAAAGCAGGAAGTCACTGGAAGTGACTATCTACTTTCTTTAGACAACTTGTACAATTTTGCCTTAAATTTCTATTCTCTGTTAAAACTTGCTTGATAAAATAAAAATTCAGGATCACCAGGCTCAGTGTTTTTTTTTTTTTTTTCCATTTGTAAAAAGCCTTTAGTGTTTTTTGAATACCAACTTTATTAGTGCAGTTTCTACCTATTTCCTGCTTCTTCTTACTAGTGGATATAAGTCTGATCTGTGTGAAAAAAAGATGAATGGCTCTGGCCAAGGCCATTGGACGGAGGTCTGTAGTGGATTTTGGTCCATTGCCCAGGACTGCAAATGGATTACCTGAGCAGTGTAGAAAACGCTCACAATTACTACAGTGCATAAACTTTCACTGCAGCAATAAGATCCACTGCAAAGTCACAAATTCACTTTAGAATCTTCTTGTTACTTCCAGGGAAGTAACTACTTATCATTTTCTTTTAACATGTATGGGGTTTTGTATAGAAAAAAATAGCCACTTAGAATTTTCTGAAAAATGTCACATATATTAATTTCCCTGACCTAAACAAAAAACATGTACCAGAAAATCCTATTTATAGATTGCTTAGAAAATGAGAATTGCTCTGGGAAATTTGGACAAATAAAATTTAAAAAAGAAACCTGTGTGTCAGTATTTCTTTCTGTCTAATAGTTTCATATGGCTCAGAAAACTGAGACTCTGTTTAGTCAGCACTGCATTTCAGGTGGTCCTTTGTCCAAAATTTGTGTCTGCAACCAGACTCATGGCAGCACCTTAGCACCAAGGATTGCTGTTCACATCACATAACGCTGTCATCTCCAGGATGCCTTCCCTGCTGAAAGTCCTTTTTGATCCCAGTGGGAGTGCAGGAGGGATAGCACAATAATGGGATGTCTGCCTCACGATTTAGTCATTTTTGTTATGTGGGAGAGAGAATATCCAAATTCTTTTCAGCTCAATTTGGTGTTTTGCTTTTTGTCTCTGTTTCTTAACCATAAGACTGTAGTTTGGTAAAGACAGACTGTGCTTCATAAATATCAACAAATAAAAATTGTCATACTTGAAATATTATGGAAATATCACCTGCATAAATAAGAGGATTGAAAGAGTAATTGTTTTGTTACCGCATTACCTCTATGTTACTATTTGCTTGGGGTTTTTTCTTTCTTTTTATCTTTTAATCAGAAAATTAAGAAAACTGGAGAGTTCTACTCCGTGAGTTAACTCAGAATATTAGTAGAAATGTTTCAGTTGTGTATTTCATTCAAGCAAAGACCTAAAACAATTATCACCTGCTCTAAAGTCTTTATCACCATATCTATTCTACTACACTTTTACATCAAGAAACTAAATTGATTCTGGACTTCATCCAGTCTAATTTTCCAGTAAGTGGCAAACAGTATGTGTCTTTGAGCTTTAGTGAAAAGTGTCTAAATAGGAAGCAATGCAAGTCGTCACCAAGGCAAACATTGCCAATGCTCTTCATATGTTCCAAGAGATAAGATGTTGCTGTTCTGCTTTCTGTTTTAGAGACTCTTGCTAGATTTTGAACAAGACAATGATATAATTTTAGCAAGTTCTTCTTCTTCTGTAAAACTTAGAGGAGACTTTAACTCCATTGGAAAGCATAAATAATCTCCTGATGCGTGATTTTTATCAGTCTTGATGCTTGTTAGTGCAGCAGCTAGCCCATTACTCCCCCCCCATTATGTTTATTTGCTTGTTTCTTACAAGGTACACAGAAATGTGATTCAAAAGCTTTACAACCAAAGAATTTTTTTAAAAAATTCGTTCCTAAAATCCATGAAAAAGTCAAAAACAAAATATCAAGAAAGGAAGGGAGAAGAGAGTTGATTTTCTAGTGATAAACTCATGTAAAGAAAAATTTTAACCACACTTAAGACAAAGATAATGGATCAACTTCACTCTTCTGTGTTAGGAAGATTATATGCAATACTGACTGTATTTCACAAGCCACTTTATGACAGTTGTTGGTCTAGGGATATCTTCCTACACAAAAAACCAAAGAACTAACACAGTAGACTACAATAGTCATTATACACTATAGTTTACAATTAAACATTTTCATAATGTGCACAACATTTTTCTGATTTTGGCATCTAATTTCCACTAAAAAAAAAAAGTGGATTTAAGCATCTGTAGTTTAGATTATCATGGCAATGTTACTCTCTTCTTTGTACACTAAAGAAATGCTCAGTTTCTTAAGTTTTGTAGTAATTTCTCCCACACTAAATTTTGGCACATACAGAAATTTTAGTACATTAGAGCCCCAGGTACGTTGTCTGCTTTACAAACACTTTGAGGACACTTTGGTGAATTTAAGGAAGATATATGTACAACACACTTTCAAAAATCGCTATAGTTATTATGTATTGTGTCCCAGGACACAAACAGGAACAGCATATAAACTATGATTACTGAGGGAAAAAACAAAAATAAAGCAACTTGTTCTGTCTCTAGTTGCCTGGGAGAAGAGACCAATTCCTACTGGCTACAGCCTCCTCTCAGGCACTTGTAGACAGGGATAAGGTCTCCCCTTAGCCTTCTTTTCTTCATGTTAAACGTCAACTCCCTCAACCACTCCTCAGAGGATTTACCCTCTAGATACTACATGAGCTTTGCTACCCTTCAATGGACATGCTCCAGCACCTCAATTTTCTTGAATTGAGGTGCCCAGGACTGGGCACAGTACTTGAGGTGTGGCCTCAGCTGTGCTGAGTATACAGGGACAATCATTTCCCTGGTGCTGCTAGCCAGGACAACATAAACCAGGTTGCCACTGGCCTTTTTGGCCGCCTGGGCACACACTGGCTCATGTTCAGTCAGCTGTTAACCAGCTTCCCCAGGTCCTCTTCCACCAGGCAGCTTTCCAGCAACTCTTCCCCAGGCTGCAGCACTGCCAGGTGCTGCAACAACACAGGGGTTGCTGTGACACAAGAGCACTTCACGTGCTTGAACCTCAGGCCATTGGTCTCAGCCTATTGACCCAGCCTGTCCAGATCCCTCTGCAGACCCTTTCTAACATCCAGCAGATCAACACTCCCCCCCAGCTTGGTGTCATCTGCAAATTTACTGAGGGCACAGTCAATCCCCTCATTCACATCACCAATAAAAATATTAAACAAGACTAGGCCCATACACTGAGCTCCTGGGAACTGCAGTAATTGACTGGAAAATAACTGGATGCAGTGCCATTCACCACCATTCTCTGGGCCTGCCCATCTGGCAAGTTTTTAACCCAGCGAAGAGTGTCCCTGTGAAAGCTGTGGGCTGATGGTTTTACCAGGAGAATGCTATGGAAGATAGTATGGAAGGCTTTGCTGAAGTAGACACATCCACAGCCTTTCCCTCATCTGCCAGGTGGGCCATCCAGTCATAAAAGGAGATCAGGTTGATCAGGCAGGAGCTGCCCTCCCTAAACCTGTGCTGACTGGACTTGATCGCTTGTGATCCTGTGTGTGCCATGTGATCACACTCAAGATGAGCCCTTTCACAACCTTGCTGTATACCAAGGCCAGGCTGACAGGACTGGAGTTGCCCAGCTCCTCCTTCTGTACATTTTGATCTAAAGCTCACTCCTGAACTTACCTAAGTCACCACTGCTGCTGCTGCTGCTGTTTTGCCTCATCTCAGTCTGTTCTGAAGGGATTGGGAATAGCTCTGTTACTATCATTAGCTCTTCTTTCTATTAAAGAAAATAATTTCTTTAATTGGTAACTGTCACCTGGGTAAGCTTGAGAATTTACTGTAGAAAAATCTTGTCTAAACATGAGTTGCCCTTGAAACCCTAATGTCATTCATGAACATGCAGAAATAGTGTTTTATGATGTTGCAACATTTTGAAAAAAGTGCTTCTCTACTACTGTGAAAGATGGTCTGAAGCAACCTGTTCGACTTTGCATTGTGATGGAGTTAAGTGGCACATGCATGTCATTTTCTGCCTGTAGGTATGCTGGTGCCACTCTTTAGTTCATCCTGCACTGTCACTGCCACATCCTCTTGAAGATTGATTTTTTTATAGCTTTTGCTGGATGAGATGCTTCTGCAATCACTTTCTAAACTATTTCAAAGAAAAATTGTCATGTAGAAAAGATCATCTTCGGGACTGTTTAAATTAGTCCATCTCGTTTTGTCCCAAATAGAGCAATCACTCGAAAATTCTCAACAGGATAGGAATTTTTTGGAAGGTGGCAGTTATAAACAACTGAGAAAGCAAAGACAATGATAACCATTTCTCTGATATCTTTTTAACTAGAAGTCAACGTGTGTCTCCAGCTTCGATCTGTACAAAATGCATAAATAAGTTGGTCTGTTACTAAGATTCTTTATTCCTCTGTCTTTGAGAATTCTAGAAACTAATAGATGCAGTTAGCAAAGACAGATGTTCTGAGTGGACTTTGAAATGTCATTAAATCAAAGATGTGAAAAGTATCTGGACCTACTGTCCCTAATAGACATAGAAAAAACTTGTGGGCATCACCTCCAGTCTGGACTGGAGGAATAATTATTTCACAGAGGATATTAGGAGGAAAGAAAGCATTTTTGTGGAATTTAATAGAGGATTTGTTGTAAAAAAATCTCTGCCTCAGAGCTTAAACTTTATGAATAAGGTGAAAATTGGCAAAATTCAAATTGAGAGAGATATTCTCGCCTATAACTAGCAACCAAAGCTACAGTAAAGACAACCAAGGAGTAGCTATCCAAATAGTACTCAAAACTTAATGAATTCTCCTTAGACTTCAGTACAAATGATGGTATTGAACACAGCAGCAAATGTTCAGTGACAAATGGGAAAAATTAAATTGCAAGGTGGAAAAACTGTGGAAGCAGAACTCAAATAACTAACTTCTGAAATCATGGTAAATTTTTCAATCTTGACTCACAGTATTGTAAGAAATCTGGTACATGAAATCTAGTATACAAACATTTTAACCAGTCACACAGAAAGGAAAGGGGACATGTATTTCTATTCAAGAGCTGTGACGGAAGAAAAAAACCAGAAATGTCAAAGGAAAACAGATGATAAATTTCAATAACTTTTCCAAGGATAATAAATACTAGGGTCCCCTATATATCAGGAATTTTTTTGACTCACAAATTTTGTGAGTTAAAGTAAAAAGCTACAGAAGTATCACTATTTCCATGTCCTAATTTTTTTCTCTTTCCTAAATACCTGCTTTTGTTGTCTGTCAGTGAAGAGCTCATGAGCTAGGCAGACTTTTAATGTCACTTTCTACAAGTCTTCTTTTGTTCTGTTGGAAAGTAAGGAAAAGTCTTTATAAAAGCTACATTTGAATAGATTAACCATCTATTTTTCCCTGGTGAGATAGCAGATTTCCTAGTTACAGGACCTAATTTATTTGGATTGCACAGCTCTTTTAGTATTGTAAAGTAAATGGAGGTGTTAAGGAAAAAGTGAAGGGGAAAGAGCCATGGATAAAATTCAGCTCATCCCGTGCAGGAGCATCTTGTGCAGGGATAGAAGAGTTCACCGAGGATGGGTCCTGAAGATAACTTTATTTAATATGCCCACTAACAAGCTTGGCACATACATAGGAGTAGGCCAGTGAAATTTGATGACAGTGAGGTAGGAAGCTTTATTGCTAGAGAGGAAGATTGGAATACACTACAAGTAGCCTGACCCTGAGAACTGGAGCCACAGCTCTGGGAAGAAATGTAATAATGCAGAAAGCAAGGCTGCTCACTTGAGAGCTAACATGAATTTATGCTCTGAACCTCAGGTTCATCATTTGGGAATGACAGAAGATAAAGATATTGGTGTATCCATCAATCACTACCAGCTGCAGAAGGCATCTAAGGATTTTGGAGGACCTCAATCAGAAAAAATATCGGGTAAATATCAGCATCATCATGCCAGGCATTAGTAAGGCACTGCCTGGAAACACAGCTTTCGGTTCTCATCACCCATACTCGAGATGAGCACAAGATGAAGCACACAAATAAAAGATGTCCAAAAGTATTGTGAGGAATGGAGAAACTACTTCATACGAAGAGAGAAGAAACTATTTTTTGGATATGATAATCCTTTGTATAAATATTGTGTTGAAATAAATGTAAAGAGAAAGATAATTAAGCCAAGGAAAATGTAAATCAGAGGTGAATTCTTTAAACAGGAAATTATTTCTTACTATCATCCACAGTGCTAAATTCTAGATCTTATTTTCAACAATAACAAAACAAAAAACTAACTCTGGGTAGTGAAAGGTAGAATTTAATATTTGATTAATAAAATTTTAGGAGTCAGTTATTTGTGATGTCAAGAGCCTCAAGTCAGTTACTCTAGGAAGCAGCTCCACAGTTATATTTCTATGTCAGCAGATATGTTGGAGCTGGAATAAACAAACATATGAAGCAAGATTAGAATAGGACAATATTAACATGTGGAAACCTCAAACACTTTAACAGAATCTGATTAAAGCTTTCATGTAAATAACTGTCATTCCTTGGCTTAAATAGCTTAAATTGAAATGTTCCTTCCAAAATTATTGAAAGCATAGTCTCTTACTGGAACATGGTAAGAATATGGACAGGAAAACTGTGAATGGCCCTTCTCTGCTGATTTGCAGTGAGACAAGGCTAGAGACCATAAAAATTAACTTGCACCAGGAATGTATTTGTGTTCACATTACAATAATACAGTAAATTTGAAGTCTTTCTCCTACAAGAACTGTGAAATGAAACAGACATGGTCCCAAGAGCCCCAAATATATTTTCATAGGATGAGAAAATTCGTAAAAAACCTGTGTATAAATCCTGAGCAGGAAAAATGTGCATTAACTTTTTGTATAAATTCTCTCCTAGAAGTCCTACTGATATAAGAACAGTGCAATAAAGTATCATTTAACTGATGAATAAGTACTGTATAGTACCAGTGATTTCAGTACTAAACTTTCTCTTTACCTCTAACTACCAAGGTCATGCAATTAAAAAGGGGCAAACTCAACTGAAATGCCATACTAATACTTACAGCATTTTAATAGACTTTAAATCTGTTTTCTTGTTGGAATCAGACCTTTAAACAAGGACTCTATTGTTGTTTATTACATGGAACTGAGAAGAATGTCAGAATTGCTACCTATTCACGAGGCTTTAACAGAATAATTCAGCACAATATTATTAGCAAATAAATTTACATTCACAAGTATTTTGTGTTGCCTTATTTGAATGTTATTAAGGTTAGCAGTAAATGTGAGTCAAAAAGCAAATTTTTGACTCAAGGAAGATAACTACTACCACAGCTTTACATCAATTGACTGACTCACATCGACTGAAGGACTTTTATTTTCCAAAGTACAGGTGCAAGTTTCTTCATCCCAGTCACAAGGCCTGCATATTTGTACAAGTGGATGTTCTCTTGAACAGAGCTGCCTTTGAAGATTTCTTATATCATTGTGTAGGGGATTCAGCATTTTAAAGCATTGCGTTACTAAAACTTTCAGGGAAATTTTACATGCTAAAAAGTCGAATGAATTATTAACACATTTTTCACAAAAATCATGGTTCCTAATTTTCTGTTGAAAATGAGAGGAAAAAAGAACCAATGTAGGACCAGATTCCTTTGAGACCATGTGACTCAAGAACCCATATCTCAATTTTTAAAGCAACTTAAATTTCAAAGTTCATTTTAAAAGTACAGACAAATAACATGTTTATGAACTTAGGGAGGCTAAAAGGGGGATTTTATTTATTTATTTATATTCCAAATCAATTTAAAGTTTCCAAATCAGGAAAGGGTTCAAGGCTTTTTCTCCAAGCCTATTCTTAGTGATCATTTTTGGTTTTCATTACTGAAGCAGTATATGCATAATTCTTTCAAAGATCAGTTATAAGATCTTAGGTATTTCCCTGTTTCACCTAAGCTACCCAGACACAAACCTACAGATCTCCTGTACTGTTTTCTTTGAGACACTTTGGATGCATAAAGCTGAGAGCCAAAATCAACTGCAGCTGAGAATTTCAGCATAGTGAGTGGTCGAGCTGTACAGTCCTCTGTTCCTGACTTGGAAACTTGGGCAAAGTGTCTTTGGTAAAAATCTGATATATACAAGACTGAGCTGCTTGAAAGGTAGCAGGGTTGACATTCCAAAGACATTAGCATATTTGAGAATGTTAACTCCTAGTCTTAAAATGTCAGTAAGGTTGCAACCTCTAGAGACCTCAGCTTTGCTGCTGCTGGCAATTTGAATGAAAGTCAGCAATACATACAGTGAAGGCTCCAGACAGATATAGGAAGGTAAATCAGATTCCCTCTGACCTCTCTGAAGCTACTGACAAAAGACCTTATTCTTTTTCTATTGAAATCAATGAATATTTTTGGCTTTGATTGCAGTAGGAACATGATTGAGCCCAAAGGTGCTAATTAGTGCTTATTGGGATAATAGTTTTGATGTGGACACAAAAGCAGCCTTTCTGCTTTGCAATGTTAATGAATCTGAAAAGCAAGAAGAGTGCAATAGGGATAAACCTCAAATAATGTCACTCAGAATGAGACTGTTGTGAATGCATTATTTTAATTTTCTTTCTCTTTCTGATTTGTGACAACTCTATTCTGAACTTTGTTTAAGTGTGCTAGCAAAGGGCTACAATATACTCATCCTTTCTACAGGCAGCTGTGATATCTTCTCTCCTGAGAAATGGTGACCAAAACCATTATGCCATCTGAATTGGAGAGTTAATGAAGATAACTCATTTGGGCTTCCTTATGCACAACAGAAAAACCTAACATCTGTAGTATCATGTGCCAGCTATGAACTGAAACTCCAGGTTTAACACCAGACTATAGGAAATGTAAGAATACAGAAACATTTTCAATTTTAATTTTAGTGCCAGCGTCTTTCAGTGCCTGGCCAGATTTGTGTATTGTTCAACTCACAATCTCACTTCAGCTGCTCCATGAGACCCTATTCTGGTTCTCAATTTCTTCTATCTCTTTTCTCGGCCAGCGTCAAAATAAATAAAATGGGGAGAAAAGAATAATACTGCTGTGACACAGAATAGTACATAGGTATGTGACCCACTGGGACCCAAAGGTGTCCTTTTTTTGTCCTGTTTAAAACAGAGAGCACCACGAAGCAACATGAAGCCCATATTTCACATGGTTGTAGGCTAATAACATACCAGGTGCAGGTTGTGTAAGAGTTTTCTCATCAAAATCACATTAGGGAAAAAGTATGAAGAAAGCAACTGCAGACTAATGGAGAAACAGAAAGTCATCAATAATTATGTGCTTAGCATTTTTACCTGTGGAGTGCTGGAAGTACCCGTAGGACACTTCAGAGATGAGGTGAGAGAGTCTGTATTAATTTCTATCAGCATCCAGGGACCCAGTCAGGTGTGGAGCACGAGGCAGCCCCACTGAGACAGTGGTTTTCTATATGCCTACACGGAGATGATATTGGTGTATCCATCCCAGCTATTGGCAACATGAAAAAAAAAAGAATATTTTTTATTGACTGTTAGCTTTCACAATTCTGTTTTTAACAATGGGATCTCATGTTCTTGATGATATACGGGACTAAATTCAAGACACAGTTATGCCTTTGTAACACCACTGAATTCAAATAGTATCTCAGGACAGAGTCTAGACCAACATGTCTTTATCAAACACAATCTCACTGAGAGGTCTATTGCTAAATGGATTTTTTAGTTAGTAAAGTAAAATAAATGTCCAGTAAATTGCTCAGAAAGCTATTCCCTTTGAAGAGTAAAATAAATATTTATAACAGATTAAACAATCAGCACTAGCAAGAAAAACAGCAGGTATAATCAGAGATGTGACAAAGAAGATAAAACCATCTATTTGGTCTTATTTTTTTTAAAACAGTCTGTGTCAGTCAATGTATCAATGTGCTGTTCTGTTATCTCAAAAACTTGGTACTCTATCTCTACTGCTCCTATTTTGCCCACAGCCATTTACTTATACAAAATATAACTGAACTGACTATAAGAGAGCTGAACTATAATTAGCAAGTCTAATTTAGAAATATGGGAAGCTGTGAGATTAGCCAGGTTTCCAGCTTTTTTCTTTACAGTACAGTGATAAGAGCTCTTCCTGGGAGTCTTAGTTTATATAACACTGAAAAGTATATGCCTTTTTGCTGTCTGCATTAGGAATGGCATTATTTTTAGTTATTTGTGGTATTTAAAATGTTTATCTCAAGGTTAAGAACAGGCCATTATTTAATTCCTAGTACTTTTATTATTTCAGTGATGGCTTTAAAAATTCATGATTGAGAAGGTTCAAGGCAAGCAAATGTTATCAGAAAGACTGTTCTGTGCTGCTTGAATTTTCATTCAGAATCACTTAGCTTCCTCTAATGCTGCATAGTGCCTTTTGCTCTCTTAGTGCCTTATTCTCCCACTGAGGATCTAAGGATTAAGAAATGCACCTCCTATTAGTATTATTGGAATCTGTATGTTTAATAACTCTTCCTAGGAATCAATACAAGAAAAAAACTAATTAATCTATGTTCCTAGAATACTCACACTCCAAATATTAATTGAGTCTTGAAGCTTGTGAAAAACATGCAATTCGTCAAGTAAAACATCCAGTTTAATACTGGAAGAGCCTGGGTTGCAGATTTCCTGTTGATGTCAGAGGAATGGGGGGCCCAGACTTATCAAAATGTTTAAAGCCTTCCAGTAGAAATCCCTGAGTTAAGGGGCTAATCCCTCTGATAAGGAAAATGTAAAGTCTGCATTTGTTTGGTCAGGGCTGCATCCAGACTCTTCTCTAAAATTTGAATAGTTCCATAAACACAACATGCAAATAATACCAGGAATAAATCTGAGCACCTTCCTGGTGTGTAAAGAAGACAATATAAAGAGCAGATAGGTAACAGTAGCATATCAAAAAATAATATTTCAAATAGTAAAGGAAAAGGAAGCTCTGTGAGTCCTCAAAAGCAACACAATTTGGATCAGCAGCAAATGCCAAGAATATTGTTGCAACAGACTACTGATGGACTGGAGACTCTCAGCCAGTTGTACACAGGGATTCCAAGGTGCTGTGGTTCATAAAGCCCTCTTATACTTTCAGGATAGGCATCCACATGTGAAAGCCAAACATGAGATGAGCCCAAATAGCTCAAGTTGACTCTTCTGCTTTTGGAAGTCTGCAAAATGATGTTTCTTGTTTTCCCCTTCTTCTGCCAAGACATGGTGCCTGCTGCAGAGGGTAGAGCAAAGCATGAATACTCTCCAGGTAACAAAAATCTACCTCAGATAAGAAAATTCTTCTCTTACAACTCTGGTCTACATGGAGAGTCCTAATGATTTCAACTGAGCTACCTGTGTGATTAACTTTGTGAGTTGCCAGTGAAGGCTAAACAACTTAAGACTTTAATTTGCCACATGCCTGATTAATAGCCACTAGCTTACCTTGGTCATCTGGCTAATCAAGCAAGCTAGTTCTGCTAGCATAAACAGGCTGTCTGGAAAAAAAATGCAGTGTGTTACGGCTGGAATACTGCAGACACTGTCAAGAATTTGGTTTTCTTGCAGTCAGCTAATAATATTTTATTATTATTATATTATATTATTTATATTATTATATTATTCTTATCTAGTCTTTGCCTTCCTTCCTTCCTTCCTCCCTTCCTTCCTCCCTTCCTCCTTTATTTTCTTCTGTTGAAATTCACGTCAGTTTGATGCTGAAAGTCTTTAAAAAGAAGAAATACCAAGATGATTTCTTATTTTCTGTGTTAAGTTGTACTTTTACTAAGTACAGAGCTCACTTACATCAAGGTAAATGGATCTTTTGAATTTCAAAGGCATGTTTTATCAATGCATTAAGCACTGGCTGTATATTTGGTGCTGTTAGCTGGATTCTGTCACTGAAGCAAAGAGAAAAGCCATGTATTTAAATCACTTCATCATCAGTTCACAAGTTTATAATCTGATATGACTATTCTGTAAGTGCTCTGCCCATTTATAAATTAATGTCTTTTTAANAGGGAAGGGAAGGGAAATATGTTTTTAACAGATTGAAAACTGTGAAGTGAAAATTAAGTTATGTAATTCTTACTTAACCTTTTGGCATAAAGGGAGATTTTTCTGCGTGCAAAATGGACAAGCTCATAATACTGAGTGCAAAAGCAGTCACAGAAATAAGAAATTAGTTACAGCTCATAGCAATAAAAAACTGAATGAGTGAATGATGANCTTCATCATCAGTTCACAAGTTTATAATCTGATATGACTATTCTGTAAGTGCTCTGCCCATTTATAAATTAATGTCTTTTTAATCTGATATAACAGATGTACCACCATAGCCAAGGGTAGCAGAACAACCATTTCGCACCTTTCTGTGCTTTACATCTTTTCTCATTTGCATTTATTTTTAATAATATTATTTTACCAATGTCAAATCAGCATGAGAATACAAGGTTTCTTCCTTACTAATAAAACAATCATAAGGTTGTTTTTTTTTTTTTAAATCATGCCTGTCATTGTTATAACGGCAAATCTGGGATTTATAGGTAATTTTATTGCATATAATTTATATTTCAAAAGAGAAATTTAACCTATTTTTTCTCTCATAAAGAATTTTTGTGATAGAGGATAGAGATTTCACCCTTACTCCTCTCCTTTTAATTTTTTCCCACAGATGGCAAAATTGCCCAAGAAATGTCACTGCACAATGAGAAGAGAAAAGGCCAAAACTGTGAGTAAATTTTTAAAAAAAATATTGCCCAGTATTTGCCAAGAACATGAGTTAGGATGAGTGGTTCAAATCAGTTGTAATTAAAGATCAACCATACAATTGTAATAACAGAACAGAAGACAGAAAAGGGAAGGGAANCTTAACCTTTTGGCATAAAGGGAGATTTTTTCTGCGTGCAAAATGGACAAGCTCATAATACTGAGTGCAAAAGCAGTCACAGAAATAAGAAATTAGTTACAGCTCATAGCAATAAAAAACTGAATGAGTGAATGATGAGAAATGCTCAGACTCTGAGAAAGCTTTGCTAGCTGCTGTGTGGGATTAGAGAATTTTAATCACATCTATATTGGATAATGCACTTGAGACTAATCATTATTCAACAGTGCCAGCAAAGTCCAGTCAGATTTGGAAATGGTAAAACTCCAACATAAAGTGTGAACAGTGTGGTATGTGCCAAATGAGCATTGATAGAAATGCATCAACATTAGGAAATACAGTGTTAAAGAGACCCTGGTGGACAGAACAAAGAAATTTATTTTTTTTCAGGAGAATGCCATTCTCATGGTCTTATGACAATTCTGTGTATGATATTTTGTCACTAATTTGTATGGATAACTTTTCTCAGGCATATGATGTAGAGTTATCTGTGCTTAAAAAGGTGGAGGGACTAAAGGGTGTGTCTCATGACAGAAATATCAACTGTCAGATGTTAAAACCCCACATGGGGAAGCCACAAGTGTTAAATAAAGACTTATAATTCATTTAACTTTTCATAATATATTTGTTATTTGTTTTGGTCACCAAAACAGTGAACTATATTCACATACTAAGTGAAACTGTTTGGAAAGTATAATGCAGGTTGTTAAATTAAGACACTACTCGGGAAGCCATGGCAAGTACCTGGTAAATGCTGAGAAGAACAGATAAATGCCTCAAACAAAATGCTCATTTGTGCTCATTTGCTTAAAAAAAGAAAATAATGAAACAGCTAAAAGCTAAGCTGAGAAGGTCTGCATGAATGTCAAAGAGATTAAAGATTTCATTTTGACCATTTGGTCTACATCAAATGGGCCTACTGAGCTCATTACAGGATAAAGAATGAGCTCTTTTTAACACATAGTGGAATTTTGACCTCAAAGTAACTTTTGAAAACTGTATTTTCCTTTGCCTGTAGGGAAAAATTATTGAAAGGATATGCTATGCTTAGTATTGCCAGGCATCTCTACCATGACAAGATCAATTTCTGAGACCTAAGAGTCACATATTTGTGAATTTTAATTTTTATTGGTTGATGCGTGAGTACATCAGTGCTTGAGATTCTAAATGTTCCTGAGTTTGAACAAGAAATACTGTTTCCAAGGGTCTGAGAACCACCTACAGTTGACAGAATAGCATAACGAAAAATGTGGGGAAGAAAGAAGCATTGCAGAGGATTATTCATAAACATGAATTATAAAGGCATTTTCTTTGATGCTCCAAAATATATCCGTGGTTTGAATACAGAAGGACCACTTAACTGTTTTCCCTTATCTTTTTACTTTAGATCTTACCTTTGTTTTCATATAGACCTCCATATCAGAAGTTCTTGCCCAGCACATAGGACCTTTAAAGTGATGTATTTTTCAGGTTTTTTATTCTGAACAATCTCTTTTCTACAGATTGGAAGCAGAGCCTCTAGTGTTACTGTTAGTAACATCCAGGTTTAGCAATTATTCCAAACAGTATGACTAAATATTACTCAGTCAAGATTTCTTTTTCTGTGAATCTGTTTGCTGCTGCATACCTATTTCACAACTAAATATCATTATAGGACTGAATTATATTAATATGTGTGGAACTGTCAAAATAGAGATAATAGGATAATAATAGGATAACCTTTACAGCTGATTTCTTCTTCTTCAAGTGCTTGCCAATTTCCATTCTACTAATTGCTGACCATTCTGTAATACCTTCATTCTTCTGCCTGTCATAACTTTGATCTTATCATCATAATGAACATTTTAACATTTTAAACTATGGAATAGGATTACCAAGAAATAATGTGAACTACCACCTATATAGTAACAAGCTCTATTTGATCTTGCATTAGAATCATGTCCGTAGGATTGCACACCTGCCTAAATTCACTTTTTAAAATAGTGTTTACCTTTCTGACATTTGAAGTAGGAAGATTTTATAGAAAAGGCCACAGCATGTAGGCCTTTAAAAGCACCACTAGATACCTATCTTCTTATCAAGGATACTGAATATCTTTTAAAGTCTGAACTTATTTATCTATCTATAAATAAATGTTGACTATTATTCCATCTGAAGCCTCTCTATTTCTTAAAAAAAAAATAAATAAAAGCTCACTGATGCATCTTGTAAATATTTTAACTCCAGATGGATAAGAAGTACATTTTTTAAAAATTTACTTTTAGTCTATGCATTACCTTTAATCTCCAGAAGGCACTTTCCGATATTGCCACATATAATTTTCGGTGGAATATAATCACTTTTTCTAGCATGTACCTTTTCCAGTACAGACTCATCTAAACTAGAGATGAGAATAGCAAGAGACTAGAGGCAGGTGGCAAAAGAGTATTGTGTCCATACCAGATATTCTGTTTCAATCACAAAAGCATTGCCTGCAAAGGCCCCAGTGCCCATACACCATAGTCCGTGTGGTGTCAAGTTATCCTTTCATGCTTGCAGAGCTTTCTAATGCAGACACATAATGGTTGTGGTTTATGGCATCTGTTTTCTCCCGTTCTTGATTTTAGTTATGCATTTGAGGCAGAAGGGTTATAAGGTTTTCAAAAGCTGTAATCTTCCACTGTATACTGACACTGAGAGCACCATGACTATGACAACCTCCCAATACAAGATTTAGCTATGTTTTATTATTCTTAAATTGTTATTTCTTTCTGACAATAAAGTCTTAAATCAATGTGATTCTTGTAGTGATGGAAGGAGCTGCAAGCATGCAAGCTACAAGTCCTACCTTTTGAGAATCAAACATCTTCAGTTTACATTTTAAGTAGTAATTTTTTTATCTTTCAGGCCAAAGAAATACAATATGTGGGATTTATTTGTTTTTGTGGGGATTTTTTTTCCCAAGGTGCTGAGCACATGCATCTTCCATTTTCAGTTTCATTAAAATTCTGCATTTCATCAACATTTTTCACCTCTTAAAAATTCAAGTGTATTTGAATGCCATTGGCCATCAGAACTAGCAGCACACAGAATGAGGTTAAGTGAAGATCCCAGTTGTTTTCCCTGTTCTCTTTTCATGGGTGATGGATGATGTGAAAACCAGAAGAAATTCCCTTAGCTGTAATGACGACATCCAAAAGTTCCACTGGAACGTCTTTCAGCAGTGCTCTTCAGCAGTAAGATAGTCTTAATATTGCAAATTTATTATTCTAGGTATAATAATGTCCATATATGTTCCAAATTGATATATAGAAACTTTAATACTAAAGTTATATTTTAAACCAAAAAATCTATCCTTGCTTCTTTTGCGATAAACTCACCTTTCCAGAGTTCCTCTGCATCCCAAGACTGAGTGTTTTTTTATAAAGCAATGACAGTTTGAGGGGGGGAGGAGGGGGTTAGTGAGCATTCTGAGGTCTCCAATGGGAGGAAAGCGACGTTAGGGTTGAGGCTTCTTTCCCCTCTTTGCCAAGACTCACATGATTACTCCTCAGCCTTGGGTCTGCTTTGGTTGAATTTATGCATTCTGTTAACTTGGTCCATCTACATGCCTTTCTTTTTACTTTTTTTCAATTATTCTGTTTATTTATTCTCTTTTTTATCTCTAAAAACATGTTTTTCCTGAATACTTCTAAGTTGCATTCTTGTAGTGTCCTTTGGCAATTGAGATTTGTGTTTTTAGTGGACCTTTTAGTGTCGCTCTGTGTCTGTGCTCTTCCACACCATATTTTTCTAGTCATTCAATGTACACAGAGTTAACACATATTAGTGCTACAAATTAAAGCTAAACTAAAATAAATTTGATCAGTAGTTATCTGATTGCCTCATAAACTGCTATCATATCTGAACAAAAGAAGCCTAGACAGGTCTAGAGAACCTGCTCTTGTCAGACCAACAAAAAATTTGTGGTCTATAGCAAATGGCAGAAAAATTACATTTTACTGGGCTACAGTTTGCCTGCTTCAGCTGTTTCTGTACCTTGTCATATACTCAAAACATTTAGACCACAGTCTCAATCTTCCTTTTTGTGTTGTGAACCAATTGTACTGGGAAGCAAAGCGACTTTAACGGGAAATCTGGATGGTGCCACATGCTGTATTTTTAGGACACTTGTTCATTCAGAATACCTGGAAAGGTAGGAAAACCATCATTGTATTAATTGCACTTGAAAAACTAGGAGAATACTAACATTGCATCATCACCTTTTATAGCCTAAAACCATAGCCCCACAGACAAGTTCACAATTCCATTGATGAGACTAGAATTTGGTGTAGTCACAACCATCATGATTGGAAACTGTTCTGATGGGAATTATATGGCAATGAAAAGTGTGTTCATTTCAGGTGTGTGGTGGGGTGCAGCAACAATACTATTGGATTGAACCGTAATTGATGGGTGAAATACAAGCTTCTCCTCTGCATTTTCCAGTCACTTTGTGTTTCCCTTTCCAGCAGCAGAGTCCTAGTTCATCCTACAGTTCAAGATCACCCAGCATTTTACACAGAACATAAGTGCTGCTCCTGAGGGAATCTTTTATCCCCAGAAAGAAGAGAGGCATGTGAAGTTGAGCCTAGGTTTCACATAGAAATCTAACTCCATAGAAAGAGTTTTCTGTAAAAGACCTACACAATGAAATAAAAATTAAACAAACCTTGTTGGCACAACCAACCTGGAAGCTAAGGGTAGCATCTTTTCTTAGTCCAACCAATAAAAACTGGAAAAACATGAATCTTTCAGGAGTTCTTCTGAAGGTGTAATTTAATACTACTTTTTCTAGTTACCCATAATACTATTGGATACCTCAGGAATTATCCCTGTAGAAGTAATCACTCACAGGTAAATCTGCAGGATTTACTCTGAAGTATGACTGCATAAGCAATAATTAATCGTTTTTGAACTGAAAGAATAAAGAATCACCAGTAATATTGTAATTAATTTTTAATCATGTTATAAAGAAAATGTAACTACAAACATTCTAAAAATGAAGAAAGAATTAGTGAATAGAAAAGTGCTCTTCAGTTATTAAGCTTCCTTTCAGACACTCTTATCATATAGAATAAGATAATGACTAGAAAAGTAACCGGCCTTAAAATATCACAGTGCAAATAACAGTGCCATTAATCGTCCTCTTAATTAATTTCTGTGTCTCTTTAAGTATAATGAGCCCATTAAGGCTAAAACTTAATAACACTTATAACAGTGTCATCACTAAAACAGTTTTCTGTTACACTTAAATTCGTAAATACAAGAAGTCTGAGAACAGTTTTCTTTCCTTGCCTTTTCTCAATCATCAGTATTAGATGAGGTTAAGTTTTCAGTGCTGAGCTACAGGAAGTTGAACATGACAGTTTTAAGTAGAACACTCCCCAGGCCATGCCCCATGCCCTGGATGCAGTAGTGGGTCTGCACTGACTTTTGTATGCCTGAGTGGAATGATTAAACCTATTGGTTTAAGAGAAAGAAGCAAAGATCCCAGCCAGAAAATAGGTGGAGAACTGCAGAAAAAAAGAGGGGATCGTGTTGTGAAGAAGAGTGGGAAATCACACACAAAGAAAAGTAGAGATTCAAAAATTAACAGGAAGAGGGCACTGGAGGAGATAAATAATGAGAGTATGAGAGGAGTAGCATAATGCCAACATAATAGAGTAGATGTTCAGAAAATCCGCTGACATTTTGAATGAAGATCAAATCAATTGTCTTATATTTTTCTGAAATGTCAAGGTGCACCTTAGCTGATAAACTCGATTTTCCAAAAAAATCCTTAATGAATGCAAGTACATGAATGAATGCAAGTCTTTATTATAGACATATCTGCTGTGCTACTTATTTTTTTTCTTATTTCAAAGAGAAGATCTCTTAGTTCCTTGATAAAATTTGTAGGTAAGATTTAACCTTGGATTAAAATAAAAGAAAGTCTATGCCATGAAAGTGACATACTATGCTAAGTGACAGTGTTACTCCACACTTTTTTTCTGAAACCTTTCCTTAGTTTACCTCTGCTTTTTATAGAATATACATTTGAGCCTTTGTTGTGCCTGAATTTGCTCTTCTGTGTCCTGTCCTTTTAGAAGGCAGGCAGGTTCTGAGTCAATGAACTGTGTGATGTCGGAGCTCAGGTGTACTCTCCATTGCCAATCTTTCCACAGACTAAGAATTTAAGGGCTGCTACCTTTTGCTGTACTGCAGTTTCAGATAAGTTTTCATTCTGGTAGGAAATTCAAGTATTAATTACTGATTGTATCAAAAGTGTTACTGACAGAAAGTAAAAACAAAATTCTGAGTATGGCCTTTACAAACTAGATTAACTGCAGGGGACAGTACAAGACAGGCAAATAGATTGCATCACTCTCAGAACAATTCCCTTTGGGTCCATTTATCAGAGTAGGACCATATTTGCATTTGCCCCATTGGATTAAAAATAGTGAATTTTGGAAATAAGTTATTTGTTTCAAAACTAGAGATTTGTTATTAATATTCTTTCTTACAACAGGAGATTAAATTGTACAGTAGGATCTCAAGGGTTCTGTTTTTAAAATTTCAAGAACTCTCAAATTGTGGCTCTAGATAAAGTGCCAAAATATAGAACTAAATGGACCTTGAATGATTTTTGTGAAATAAATTCTGTCCTTTAGAATTTAACACATATTTCTAAAGTGTGCAATACATGAACAAATATTTGGTGGCTTAAATATGTTTAGCCATGTGTTCCTTTAAAATGTACTGGCATAAATTTTTTGTATCTTTGGGTATGTCCAGGTGGTGTCATTTAATTTTCTTTTAAGTTGGATATACCTCATGCCAATTGCTCAGATAATAAAAATTAGTTTTTAAATGTCCCTCTGAGGTCTTTGATATTCCAACAAATAGTAGCTGAGACAGGCCAGTAGATCTGAACTGTATTTGTATTCACTCTCCATGTAGGCCTGAAAACTGACAATCTTCAAATTTAAATAGAGGATTTTTGCCTGAGCTTACTTGAGTGATTCTCAGAGTAAGATTGAGTTCAGTTCAGTTATATTCATCTTGCTGTGACTGTACCTCCACAAGAGTAATTGTGGCAGAGGAATCTCATATATGAAAAAAGAGAAGTTCACGTCTGAGCTGTGAGTCTGAGCACAGTCTCATGGGGCTGTTGATCATACTGGTCTAATTAAATAAACATGGCACTCCATTTTGCCTTGTGAAAGTCTTCTGTTCTTCTTGTGAAAGATCACTGTCCCTCTAATGTACTGCTGAGAAATGCAAGGCAGACCTCATCAGGAAGGTTCAATGAAGAAAAGAATATTCAAATAGTGAAATATCTACCTTGGATTATATCCTAATTGGATATTACATTAGTCTAAATTTATTTCACTCTCATATTACCTTATTGGAGACATTAGAGAGTAATGAAAGATAATGTCAATTAGTTAAATCCTTGTTATGTTCCATCTAGCAATTGTCTGTGAACTGTGTGGTATAAGAAATAGGCAGTAATACATTTCCTAATTAATGAAATACTACTCTGGGAGGAGTAAGGGAAGTGAGATGCATTTTCAGATCTCCTGTAATTCTTTATAATTCAAAAAGTGTGATTGTTTACCTATGACTTTGTAGCTGAGACTCCATTATCTCAAATAAAACTATATTCAGTGTAGTGCAATCAAGCTTCTCTTTTCTTAAAAATTGTAAAGATTTTTTCATAGTGTTAAGCAGTGGCAGAGAGGTACGGCAAGATGTTCTCTTGTGTACTGCCAAAAGAGATCCTTCTATCAATGTCACTCATGACAACCTCCTGCTCTTCTTAAATCTAGACACTCAGGTCCCACACTTGCCCTTTTCAGACCATTTCTAAGTTTATGGGGTTTTTTTTAAGTTTGAACTTGACTAAACCATATTTGACCTACATACCTGGATTTCCTGTGTATGAAATCTCATAAGTAATAGTACCCATATCAGAAGGAGACCTCTTAAGATATGGAAGAGGTGATAAAAAATGTAACACCTTTAAATATTTAATATAACAAAAAGCATTCTCATTCTGAGATGCTCCGATGGTCAGTCAGTATGAGCTGGACATCCAGTTCCTCTTTTAAGGGAAGTGTTCCCTCCAGACACTTCTGGCTGACCTTCACATCCTCTGCAGAGATGTATGTTGTGATAAATTGGGTTTTCCACCTACAACAGCCAAAGTTCAGCCCTAAGTCCATCCCCTCACATGACAAGAGCAAAGGATTGCTCTTTCTATATCCCTTTACCCTTGAAGTAGCTAACTGCAGATATATTTGCTTAAAGACTAAATAAGACTAAAACCATAATTTAAATGCCTTTCAAGGATGCAAGTGGAATCTGAAGGCAGTTCCATCTCTGAGAATGACTGCACGGTGTCTGTGGGGCAGAAGAAAGGCAAACTGCAAACAACAAAGGTGTGTAGCAGGGTGCCTGCCTCAGCTACCTGCCGAGAAATCTTTGAAGGCATTAGGCAGCTGCTGAAATACTTTTAATGGTGGGTATTTTTAACTTTTATTGTTGAGAACTCCTCTGTCCCACTGAGTTTCATTTCTTTCGTGACACTGAGCTTCTTTAAAACTGTAAACAATGAAAGCACAATTTTCTTTGTGCTCTGAAAGTACTCCTCTCCACAGAATATTAGATGTTCAAGTGCATAAATAATCTTTTCCATAAAATCTAAGCAGAAATATTTTCTATTGAGTATTTTGTTCACATTTTTGACAACAGGGAGTAAATTTTCAGTACACCACTTGAAATTTTGCAGACGAGTCAACTCTCCTTAATTTTAAAGAGTTTTGTGACTTGTCATTGAGGTACCAGATGAAAGCTAAGTCTTGCATGTGACCCCTGAGTATCTATTCTTTCATCATTTTACCAAAGTATCCATCCTCTGCATCATTATTGGCAATACAGTAACATTTATTTTAAAAGCTAAAAAATTCAAAAAATGTTGAATAGTACAACTATGGATAACAGAGTGAGTGCATATTTTGTTGAAAACTGACAGGACACTGCTAAAAATATGTTGTGTGACACAGATACTGGCATTTTCACATGGAGAAGCATTTTTGCTTGAATATAGCAAAATGAAAAATAGTCATTGTTCATCATCTACTATTTAAAGCTCTTTCTCCGCCTTGTTGCATATAGATTTGTCAATGCCAGCACATGGTAATGTTACGTGCTAAGGAATACAGGTAATTTAAAATTTTAAGATAAGAAGTCTTTTGTTAAGAGTCTATTGTGGTTTGTGAATGGTAGTGTCTAATTTAGTGATCCTCTTGAAACCGCTCCAAACCATGGACCACTCACTGACACCTCCCTCCCCCTCCACTGGGTGGGGCTGGAGAGAATTCAAGGCATAAAAAGTAAAGATCATTGGGTTGAGATAAGAAAAATGTGCTGGAAATAGCAACAAGATAAGAAAACAACAGTAACAGCAACAATACTAATGACAGAGATTACAAAAAAGAGTAAATGATTCACAGGGAAAGCCCCTGACAATACCTGAATGCTCCCTCCTCCAGGCTACACCACCTGATTGGAACCCCTTTCCCTGTCACCAGAAAATGAAGTGAGATGGTATAGAATAATCTCCAGGTCCCTGCGATACCCCCTCTTGACTATTGCAAAAATTAACTGTGTCCTGGCCAGAGCCAGGACAGAGCCCTGCTCTTGGGATAGTAAAATGTGGGTTCTCTCCTCTTTTCTCCTGGTGTCCTGCATTGTAATGTTGGGAGGGTCACAGTCTGAAACATCTGAAAGCGGTTTGTAGGAATTATATTCTTTGTATTCTTCCTGCTTATCCACACTCCTCTTCTTTTCCCATATTCCCTTATGTAAACTGAGTCACTGACCTCCCTGTAAGGAATTTTAATACCCGTTAGTTAGAAGCCATGTATAAGAGATGGCATAATTAACAAGATTTACAGAATGATAGCGTTGAACAGGACACAAGCTAAACCAGTGCAGCATGACAGCAAAAAGGCAGCAGCTTGTTTGTGTCCATTCAGTAACGCCACTGGCCGTGCTCAGCTGCATCATTTCATAAGGCAGCAGGCATGCCTGCTGAAAGCTTGTTCAAGGTCCACCATCCATGTCTGAATTTTTTTTATATCAATACAGTTATACTGCTATTAAACATAAATTTATGTTGAATAGCCATTGATGGTTATTCAAGCTTAAGATTTAAAAAATCATTGTTTGGTTACAGTGCAGGGTACTTGCTTTTGGTTCTGATTGTGAGGCTGATTCTGTTTCTACTGAAAGCGATGTGAAATTGAGTGTTTCTGGACTGAAACATGCTAAGCATGGCATGCTTAGCTAACATACTCTGGGTGTCGCAGGACGGACTGGGAGGTATGTGGAATATAATTCAGCTGTTCATTCTCATGTTTTGCATCCAACTGCCCACTAGGAAATGGTTTTATATGCATAAGCTGGCTTCCAAAGGGCCTCCATGCTACACTTTAGGGGATTTACAAAACCAAAAAATGGATGGAAAAATGCTTTAAAAAAATAAAAAGGCAAGAAAGAAACTTTGTATCCCTATAGATTCAACAATTAGGAAGATTTGGAACCAGAAAATTACATAAAAAATTCCATTTTACATACGTGCCTCTAGAGTTTCGAAAAGGTGCAATGCTGCCAAACAAACAGCTCAGAAGGAGAGATGAACAATCAAAGAAACTGCAAAAATCTAAGCCCGCTTCAATTATGCCGTTTTGTACAATCTTGCAAGTTTGCATACACAGGCTCTAGGTCTATTTCAGAAGCTTCTTCAAGGAATAAGAAATAATATCCCTAGAAACAGTGACATGTTTGTTTAATTAAATTTGAAAGACTTGATTATATAGGAGAATATGTACATGATAGACTAAAATAAATGCAGGGATTTTGATTTAATGTCTGTGTATACATACAAAGAGGACATCACAACAGTTGAAGATTGTTCTTTCTTCACCTCTTTCCTCACCTGGCTGCATTTAAATTACAAGGTTATCACTGCAGTAATCTCAGCATCAAATATCTGGGAAAAACCTCAAGATTTACATTTTTATTGATTTTAGATATAACTCAAGGCAAGCAAATTACAGTATTAAAAGATAATTGAAAAGTCAAGATGCCATGCTGTAATATCATTTATTGTACTGAATCAGCCTACCTTTTATTCTAGAAAAGAAAAAGAAAGAAAAAAGAAAAAAAAAAAAGAAAAAGAAAAAGAAAAAGAAAAATAGAAAAAGAAAAAGAAGGAAAGGAAAAAGAAAAAGAAAGAAAAAGAAAGGAAAAGAAAAAGAAAGAAAGCATTGTAAACCACAAACTCTTTCTGTAAAAGTGCTGTCAAGTCAAAACTGACAAGAAAATTTCTAAAATGGCTGCTTTGGGTTGTTATAGTACAGGATAACTGCTTAGGACTATTTTACAAAGGGAAAAAACTTATGGAGAAACCAAAAGATATTCACAGAATGTTGTGTTAATGCAATAGTAGATGCAGCTCTACAAGGAGCACAGCATTTCCTTCCTCTGAGGTCCCAAAGACTTTCACGTGCTGTGAAATATAATGGGACCATAAGGTGGTTAACACTAAATGTTAACTACGAAATTAAACTGGACTCAAATTTTCCAATTAATTCCCAGATTTTTTCTAAGCATGTGTAAATGACTGGGCATCCATATATCCCACCCAGCATTGGCACCAGATTCAGCATATAGTTGGTGCCAGCTTTATTTAATCTACAGAGAGTTAAGCACTACTGGAAATTAGGTCATAGCTGCAGTAGCTTGAATTTCCCCTGGCAGTGTCCCTTGTCTTTCTATGGCTCCCACAGGGAACCTAGGGCTTTGTTGCCCTCAAGCTCATATCATCCACAGTTGGAAGAGATAACTAAATCATTGCTCTTGAAGTGGACTGACTATTCACTGTGAGTAGAGAGGGGAGCTCAGTTAGCAAATGCCTGGGAAGGGGAAAAAGCCTTTTCACCAGTGCTTGCAGCTGAGTATGTAAAAGAGCCATGTCCTCTCAGAGCAGCATAGGTTGGAGTATGGAACAATCTCATGCTTCATGCAGCAACTTCCCTTGGCACCCGTAGGCACAGTTAATGGTGATTACACATTTTCCAGAAGTGCTTCCTCAGAGGCTGGCGGGTGCTGTGCGGCTGATAGCAGCAAAGGGCTTACAGCACCTCAGGGTGTTTCTGGTGATGGAGTACCCACAATGGGCACCTCGTGAAGAGACAGCTAAGGGAGCCTTATCCCTGCTGCACTCCAGGGCTGTGCTTGAATTCATACAGGAGACCCTCAGTGTGTTATACTTCAGGATGTTCACATTAATATACACATCCCAAGTGCCTCTATCCTGTTCCCAGGAATATGGAACTCCCACAGTTAATTAGCAAATTGCAGTCATGTACACCTATTTTCAAAACATAGTGAGAAAGAAAAATACGGCTGCACTTGAAGTTATGTCATTGATTACAAAACTTGTTTTGATTTTGTGGCCATTAAAATCAGTTCCAAGTATCAGATAATCAGACTAAAGTTTCCTTGAAAGGGTAATAAAGCAGAGAGGGTAAGAATGGTGATAATGGGTATGATCTCCCTCACATTAGAATCACAAGTTTACATGGTGCATTCCTCAGATGCATGAAATTAATGGGGACAATTAATAAAATATCTTCAACTCTCAATAACTCTAATTTTATTTAAAATATTTTTGGTCATTGTTTCATGTGGCTTTACATAATTGAAAAAAACCCAGCCTCTTTCAGTTGTTTGGCTATTTCAATGACTAGGTCTTCTCTTCACTTACAAATATCCCACTCCAGAAACTTCAGAAATGTTATTCCTAATTTACACTGAATGAATGTGAACCATGATCATGACCTTTAATTCTGAATTTCAGTTCTTACATTTCTGTTGGAAATCAGCTTTTCCCTCTTAATCCTATTATGCTACATTCTCTGTTACTTCTCCTTCTTTGAATCTCTTAGTAAGACCCTTGGCTGCTTTTATACAGCTTCTATTTTTACCAGGCTTGCTGTATTAGAGTAAAATTTTGACTTTGATGCCTGTTTGCTGTTGAGTTTAAGATGCAGGAAGACAAAGAGTTACAGTTGAGTACATATTTGGTTTTTTTTTTTTTATCAGAATGAGACTAATGTACTAAACACATCACCTAATTCTGGACTTCTAAATTTCCAGTGATTAAATTTTGTGGCCCAATTAAGAAAGCCACATTGCTTAACTTTCTATATAATAAATGATTAGTAGGAAGGACAAATTGCTAAAAAAAATTAAATCTATTTCAACAGAAACAACTTAGAAGATGCAGAGCTCATTCAGAGAATCTTAGTTTAGTATTACTAAGCAATGAATATTTAATTACTTAGATATTTCACCATTTGTTTTCTACATTTTCTCAGGACAAAGAAGCATGATAAAAAAAAGTCTAGCAAATCACTGAAGAAGTTTTGGTTAGAATGAAAAAAAACAAAAAGGAAAAAATAATTCATGTGTATCCCTGTTTCCATGAGATTAGTGTGAGCACATATTTTGACATCACCAGGACAAGGGCTTTCTGTGCTGTTCAAATATTTAGTCATGCAAAATAAAACAAATTTAATGAGGTTACAGGATTTCTGTACAGAATTTTTTGATAAAATGGTACATTTATGTACTTTCTAATGCATGTAAAAGATCATAGAGGAAAATGTAAATATGGAAAATAAAATTTTAATGGATTTTAAGGTTTATTCATAACAACAGTAATTTTCTCAGTGATACTTTCTTATGAGCTGTTGCCTTTTATCCCAAAGAACTGAGGTGATGTATGCTTCAGGGAAACATCTTCCTATACACACTTAACTATTCCATTAGGGTCAATTCCCTCCATTCATGGAAACACAGAAAAATGAAAATTACCAAGATTTAGGCATGACAATCAGAGCTTATTCTTGTGGCCTGGGGAAAAAAAAAAATCTCACTCGCCTATTTTTTTTTTAATTTGTTGGATATATACTGGGATAGACTTAAAATTAAAATTTTCAGATTAAATATTTTCTTTAAAATGAGATTTTTTTCTCACTAATATTCATTGTAGAATTCCTACCAGTTCAGTGGAAATGGAGATAAACTAATGCTGAACATATTTAATCTGAGTTTTCTACATGCTAAACTCTTGAGAAGAGCTCAACCGGAAGAAAATATTAGTGATTTTATCAGAATTTCAGCTTGAAATAAAATTTTTAATTCTGTTTCAAGCAACTGCAATATTATTTGAAAACTTTCAAAGAGAAAAAATATTTTTAATTTTAAAAGTTACTTCATTTTAAAAGCTTAAGCAAGACTGTTTAAAAAGGAAGCTTTTAAGGGCTTTTATTGGAAACAAATATCTCAATGAATCAGGTATATTTTGTTTCAGTGGACTGAGTATCAAATGTTTTGAAAAAAAATTAAGAAAGTAAAATTTCTCAAATTGTAAAATATGCTTTTGGCCTATCATATAGTTATTTTAGAAGACAAAGCAGTAAACCAGTAGAACTTCAGACTCATTCTCTTAGGAACAGTGGATATACATTTTGTTTAAAAATAGATGTACTTTCTTGAGAGGAAAAAAAAGTCTTGTTCATCAATTTTGCATGTTTCACAACTTTTATTACAGAAGCTAGGCTTACTCTATAGAAGAAAATGTGGAAGAGGCATCTTGCATGGTCTCTGAACTCTGAATGATCCATTAAATAAGTGCTTTTATTCTCTTGACTGAGGGAGAGAATATAAAATTTGACAATGTGCTTCAGTTTCAAACCCAGCATGCTGCTGACCTGCTTCAGAAACATAGGAGTGGTCACCCAGAAATTTGTGTCTCCCAAAATGTCAGCCTAGGGGCAAGCTGCTCTGCAGCTCACCACAGCTCCTTGCTAAGGAAAGAGCAGCAGATCTGAACCTACCCATCAAGCCAGCAAGCAGCCTGTGTGAAAATGCACGGGAAGCTGGAGCACCTCTTGACTCCTGAATGCAATTATCACAACCCAAGTGCAGTCTGCTGCAGTGAGCGTGTAGATATGAGGTGGGAAATACTCCAATACTCTGTGATAATTTATGGTTTATTTTGATGAAACTCAAAACACATGTGAATCACAGAAAAATGGTTTTTTCTCATCCAAAATCTGTTTTTGGAGGAGTGATTCTCTATGGGAAAAGGTCCAGACTTTGTTTTTGTGCAGCTTGACAGGAAGCACTCATTGCCTAGCTTTGCAAAATCTGCTAAAACCACTTGGTAGAATATTAATCAGTTTCAAAATGTGACGTTATACTATACCAACCAGGAAATATTCTGGTTCAAATGCCATTTCAATAAAATACCTGTTCTTTCAGCTCAACACAAGCTTAAGATTCATGGAACTTAAATAAGTCCTCACCAGTAGGAACATAGTTGGACACATTGCTGAGTAATTGTTTAATTTAAAACATGCTGTTTAATGCTTTGGGTATTAAGCACAAAGATTACTCATCTCCTTCTTCCCCTGCTTACCCACAGTCAGGGCAGGAGGCTAGCAGAAGATTAGCAGCCAGGCTGACCAGGAAGATTTTCTCTCAGTATTGTCCTGTCTATTTTGAAGAATGCTCTTGCAACTTCTCACCAGCTCACCCTGCACAGGAGAAAACAGTGAAGAATAAATGCTGCCAAAAGAAAAGAAAGCTGAAAGAAACAACTTCAGATCTTTGCAGCATTGTCTGTATATTGCAACTGTATGCATCTGTTCCATTTCTAGCAAAAGTGCTGATGATACCTCTGAAAATGCTGCCTGGGATGTGACCACTTGAATGAGAAGGGGGTTGCAAGGACAGGATGAGTGAGCCCTGCAAGCCAGCCAGCCACAGATGTTTTCTTTCAGTGCATAGCTCCCTCTTGGCACTCAGTGCCTGGTTTATTAGACTGAAATCTCCTTGGGAGAGAAAGGTTTCTGTGAAACTTTGCTCCAAAGATCGAAGTCATAAGCTTCTGAAAAGCATACTTGGACATTTATTAGGAAGAAAAGAGAAGGGTGAAGAAAGAGCAATGGAGAGTCAGGTCTGAGAAGGCGTGATGTAGGGATACACAGAAGCAGAAGGAAAACATGACAGGAATTCAGCTGCGAAGGAAAAGGAGATGAAATCAAAAGGCAATTATAGAGAATAATAGAGAAGCTTATAATTACTACAGCACTTTCCTTCTCTGAACATTAGAGTGAATGCTCAGCTCTTGTTTTCTTTTGCTATCACAAAGTGCTATGAAAAGCATCAGCAAGGTATAATTCGCATAGCAGGGAGAAAAGGGTAGGAACTGTGTGCCTACGGGTGCACACAAGTGCAGGCAGCTGTAAGCTGTCTGGTTCTATGTGAAGCCAGGTTTAATGCAGAAGCTCTAAAGCCAAAGAATATATTGCCCATAGGATAACCCTGTACTTAGGATGATGTGGCTTCTGGGCCAAGTCAGAGGGTGGGAGCACAACTGTCTGTCCTGTTTACAGAGGTAACACTTCAGTGGGAGCGAGAGCTGGGGGCCTGCATGCTGGTGTCACACAGGGCTGGGCTCTCTCTCTCTCCACTGCCTCTTCCATAGGGAGGTAGAGCCAAGGGATGACTTGCAAGTGCTTTAGTTCAAGTCACAGAGGCCTGCACATGTCACTTGGAAAGTCAAAATGGTCACAGTAGATGTTCCTTTGCATTGGAAAAAAAAAAATCTACTAGGGACACTAACATAGAAGAATTAAGTTTTCTAATTGGTTGGAGTGTAAATCTTGTTGTTAATTAATATGGAAGACAATATGCATCCATATACTTTAGTATATGTTTTAGTTATTATTTTGCTCATTAAAAAAATAAGAAAAACCCTAGGCAATTGTATTTAACCAGCAGCACTGCTTTTCTACATGAAAGGTAAGATTGTAAAGCCAGCTGCTCAGGGGAAGGAAAAGCTGGAATGAGATTACCAGTGCTCCTTCTGTACATCTGTATTGGAATTAATTACATAATCACACAGCATTTTTTCACAAGACTCCTGCCTTATTCAGTGCCCAGCATGAATGTAGCTCACTGAATGGGTAACTACAATATTTCAAATATAGGGAGCTTTCAATTTTCAAATGATTGATTCCAAATACTTAAAAATTGGTTTGGTTTGCATACAAATTGATCCTGAATTAGGATCCTGAATAGGTCATGTCCGTGATGAAAACACTTCAGTTAAATCACACACAGACAAAGCTTAATTGATACTTTATGATTTCTCAGCAGATGTCTACATTTAAATGAAATTAATGTAAAAGAAATTGCTAAAAGGATGTAGGTACTGCATCTGAATAAATCATTTGCATTTGTTCAAATGAAGTTATATGAAGTAGGAGGTGCTGGTTATACCAGCAAGCCATAAACATAACCTTATTCTTGTCTCTCTTTCTCACATTGTGCATTAAAATGAATCCAGAATGGGACTGATTTCCTCCATATTATGTCAGTGTTATGCTGATGTAACTCTTTAATTTCAGTCTTTTACCACCTAACTGCCTGTTATAGCAGTAAAAGCCAGTCTACACACATATATACTGTATTTATTTGCCTATAATTTCTTTTTAGATAAAGAATAAAATTGTATGAGAGCTCTAAGCTAAGAATTAGAATTCTAAGTGAAATGGGGCACAGCTGAAACAAACAGAAAAAGTGGAAGAGTGAAATTTTTGTATGTGGGTCCTAATATGCTTGTACGAGCCAGTTCATTTTCCCTTTCTTACAGTCTCAGTGTGCTTTTACTGCATGTCCCTGCAATGCATCCTCTCTCTGTAACCCTATTCTCTCCATTTATGAAAGCCATCATGATGCTATGAAGAACATGATGCAGAAAAATAAACGCAGATTAGATATTGGTGTGTGAAATACCATGCTGCCAGTTCTTTTTATCCTTTCTGCAATTTGATCCAAATGCTGTGACTACATTATTGTGGTTAAGATTAATGGGTAAAATATTTTCCCACAAGAAACCACCACTTTTCTCCACTTAATAACTAGATGTTAAAAAAGAACAAGTAGTTATTCTTCTGTGTACTCACCTGTACCTTTTAGCTAATTACAGACAACTGCTAAGTGATTTCACACAGCTTTTGCTGTGATGTTGCAGGATTATTGATGTTAAAAATTACATGTCTTGATAACATAGTCTAGCATGATGTCATGCACTGATAGTCGTTATGTCAGCTATTTGTGCCCCTTCAAACAGGGACTTTGTCTAATAGGTAGAATATGTATTGCTTTACAATCTCGTGCTCCCTGCTATTTTCATATGCATGGCTGGGAACAGAAGAGAAACCCAAAGTCCCAAACAATATAATAGATTATGTAACTCAGACACCCCTTAAACCATGAGGGCAGGTGCATAATTTTTAAAGGTTTTACAAAGTTAAACTTTTCATAAATCAGGAAACTTTCAAATGAATGGATTGGGGAACATCAAAACTTCTATACTGTACTGGAAAAAGGGGAATCTTTATGGCATTTCTGCACTGCTAGAGCAGCACAAATGAGTCATGACAACTTTAAAAGTCCTGTTCACTTTGTAGAAATATAAAGGATTACTAAAACTGAAGACAGGGGAGAGTTGGACTATTGGCATTTTAAAGGGGCATTATTTTCATCCATTGAGATGTGGAAAGGGAAGTCCCATAGATGCTCAGCTGATTACTTTGTTGGGATTAAGAGCAAACGTTCAGTTTCAGTTTGGCACCTATCCTACAGTCTCTACTACTTTAGCAATGTGTTTGAGGCTACTATTTTGTGCTTGATAGGTTTCCTCCCACAGTCTAGCAAAGACAGTACCAGTAGGTTAAAGTCTTTGAGTATGATTACCCAGCCACACACTCCTACTGATGCATAGTAGAACAAACTTCTGATTTTTTATTCATCTTTCGTGTGGTGAATCCAAACCCAAAATTACAACTTCATTAAGGACTATAAACTAAGAGCTGCAAATCTTTCATAAACTACTTATAGGTTTAGCAGATAGAAAAGAACTGTGGTAGACACTCTAAGTTACTACAGTCCTCATTTCAGTTTGTGCTTATGAAAATGTCACAGAAAGTTTTAAAATCTATGCAGGGATTAATGATTTCAATTTTACTTTGTTTTTTAGCTCTGTGGTTGCAAAAGTTTTGTTGAAGTTAATACCGCAAGTATGCTATTGTAATTGTAGCACCATTGCACTTGTGATTAGCACTACATAAGGTAGTAGATCTTCGTGTTTTATAATTTCCTGCAGTAGCTATCCTATGGATATTTAGAACTGTGTCACCAATATTAAAATCTCATGATTTAGGGTTTTTTAATATGTAATGGTGATCTATGCCTGTGCTTACAGCGACAAATCCAGTTACCTACTAGGACCAGAAAAAAGCCAGTGCTAAGAGCACAATGTCCATACCATACATGCTTTTGCACTTAGTTTGGGAATTGCTCTAGTCTGGTTCCATGGATAGATTACTAGCAGAAGTCAACATGCTTCAGGTACAGTTTCACCAAAAATTAATCCAATATCTTTCCATTATATGACCCAAAATTAAATAAATTGGGATGACTGGAGGAAAACTTCTAATACAGGTAATTTTAAAACAGGAAGTGAAGTCAATAAAAATTGTTGCCATCACTGTTTTACAAACTATGTAAAAATGCATAAACCAGTATGATTTCCATTAAAATAGCAGAAATCACCCAATGGTAAATCTTTCATTTGTAATTAAAATTGATCACAAATTCAAATATTCTTTCTGCCTTTTTTTTTCCCTGCAAAATTTTGTTCTTGGGATTTCCTAGTTTCCCTGTTGAAAAACAGTAACAAAAATAAACAAATAAAAATTTATACCTTGACTTTTTGAAAATCAACAAATTTTGAATGATAGCTTGATAACTAATACCTTTTTTTCTATAAAAATTACTTCTCATTTTATTTTTGTCCTTTTTAAATAAGAGCACACATAGAGATTGACAAGCATTGTTCCTGATTCCGTTAAGGGAGGTACTTCCTGTTACTTCATGCAAGATAAGTGTTTGGTTGCTGTAAATTTAGACTGGAAATGTATATATTTGAATTGAGACCTCCCATGTCCATTGTGAATTCAAAAGCTAGTGAAAAGCATTAATTCCTCCTTGACCTGTGAGTGACTTGCAAATTTTCCTGAGGCGTTTCCCACAAAATTAAATATTCCCAATACTTAAAAAAATCAGTATAGTTTCTTCTTTCCAATAATCAGCTGTTACTATGTGCTAAATTTGATCCAAATTTTCTAACTGGATTACCTGATGTTAAATGCCTTTCTTGCAAATAAACCTTTCAATAATCTGTTCACAGTCATGTCAGGTAAGTTTTTCACTTTACTTCTTCAACTTTTTTTTAGGTGAATCACTGATATGTGTATTCCAGTAATATATATTTCCTGCCACATAGACGGGGCCCCCTCAATGTGGGCACACAGAATGAGAGATGGTCCCTGGCCTGTATGGTTTATTAATTGGGCAGATAAACGATGGGAGGTGGGACCTTGCCTAAGGTGACAACAGAGGTCGCTCATGGAGACAGAGCTGGAACATTTTACTCATTACACCAAACTCCAATGTCACATTGATGGGCCTCCTAACAGCATTTAAAATGCACAGTCATTCAAGCTGGGGAAACAGAAATTAAACACATTACTTAAACACATCTCCCCCTGCCAGTATTTCTCAGTTCTTGTTTCTTTTTAATCAGAAAAAAATATCCTTTCAGACTTACATAGCAGACATTTCTTTCTGTTCCTTCAACTAATTCCTTTATATTTGTCTTATTCTGGCAAAACACAGAGAAATAAGGTAAATTATTCTTCCAGCCTGTTATATTCATGTACTTTGAAATGGGGGATAAAATAAAATCAAACAGCTAAGAAAAAATTCCAGCATCTTCTTAACAGGACTAGAATTACTGTCAGGCAGTAAGGTTCTATTATTTGTATTTAATGTCACTTAACCTGCTCTTGGTCATGGTTTAGCATTACTACACAGGCCTCCTAAGCTTTGTCATGCTTAATGAGGCATTGTCTTTCCACAATTTTTACCCCACCCTATAGAAACAGTATAATCATTGCTGTTAACTGAAGTGTCTCTCACTAAATAGATTCTTGATGTCTCGCATACAGGCTTTCCTAAGCTTTAAATGCTGACTTTATCTAACAGGATTTCTCAGACAAGGCATAAAAAAAATAGAGATGCGTTTCCCCTCTTGCTTTATTATTATTTTGTTTAAAAAATCATCGAATATGCTTCTTTCTGTCTGTCTATATGGGAACAGTGGAAGGGGATTAAAAAATTAAGTCTTTCTAATCATACTGTTGCTTGTGAAAAGGGAACCTTTCGCTGACTGTATTCCGTGGCAAAATGGATTATCACAAAACATGGCATCATGCTTTGCTTGGAATAAAATGTGTCATCTGTTTTGCTTTAATCTCATTGTGGACCAATCATCACAAATGTCTTCCATATGAAATTTTTCCTTATCCCATTTGGCTGACTAAGATTAAATGTCAGTGTATGGGCACCTAAATAAAGCAGAATAGCAGATATTTCTGTAGCTATTCCTATTGCTGTTAATGGAGTTTAACCTCAGATCAATAGAGAGAGGAAAGTGATATGAATATTGCTTTCTAGGGACTGTGAAATATCTTTAAAGCAATGCCACATATTTAAACCTTACTTGCTGGGTAAATGCTGATCTCTGTGAACTTTTCCTAAAATACCAAAACTACAGATAAAATACATCAGTTTCACAATCTTTGGGCAACATTGGCAGTACTGTGAAGGATCCTGTCCTCCACCTAGCAGAGCAAAAATTTTACTTAATATAATAGCATTTCTACAGTGAATGTTATCTTCTGCTGCCCTTTGTCTTAGTACAGCAAGGAGAATAGAAAGTTATGATGAGAATACAAATAAAAAAATTAATAGATCCTTATTTTTTAGTTTGTAAAAAATGGACTTGAGCTTATTCATTCCTAGAATTACAAAAATACTTCATAATTGACCAAATAATAACTAATATTGACCAAATAATAGCATTGAGATTTATCCTATTTCTACTTCCCTTGTATTCATGACGTGCATTTGGGTTCTTGTAAATCACTGTGTTGTATAAATGCATTTCTGTCAGGTTATTGAAATTAAGTTGTCTAGTCTGGAGAAAAATTGCTTGTTTCAGGTCACCTCATTTTGTCTGTCTAAATGAGACAGAGATCCAGATATGCTGTCTAACACTGAGAGTGGCATTTACCCTATAGCTAAACTTGTTAAATGAGTTCATAAAAGCGTAAATGATGCTGTTTGTGGGAAGCAGAATGTGTTTCCATCCTCTCCTGTCTTGCCCTTCCTGAATTCTGGATTTCCTCTCTAGTTCTGGGAGTCAGTCTGTAGATTTAGAAATAAAGAATGAATAGTATCTTCTGTGTGAATAAAAAAGTCTTTTTTCTTCTCTTCTCTTCTCTTCTCTTCTCTTCTCTTCTCTTCTCTTCTCTTCTCTTCTCTTCTCTTCTCTTCTCTTCTCTTCTCTTCTCTTCTCTTTTCTCCTCTTCCCTCCCCTTCCACTTTTTTCCTTTTCCTTTTCCTTTTCCTTTTCCTTTTCCTTTTCCTTTTCCTTTTCCTTTTCCTTTTCCTTTTCCTGCCCTTCCCTGCCTTGCCTTTGCCTTTTGACTTTTCTTTCTTGACAGCTATGAGCTGAGGTAATTATAGTTGACTATTCAGACATAAAACATGGTTTCATTTCAAATCTTAAATATTATTTAAACTGCAAGATTCCCTTATGTGTAGGCACTGAGTGACTCATTCAAAACTGAATAGATTTTAAAATAAAACTAGAAATTCATTTTGCCAGAGTGCCTTAATAGAAAATCAGTCAGAATAATTATTTGTTGCGTAGAAAGGATTCTACCCATCCAAAAAAAAAAATCATTGCATTAGTACTTTCAAATGCCAGTAGAGGTTAAATTTAGTTTAAAAAGTCGTTAAATTACTCAGACACTCCTTAAAAATTTCCATCTTTTTTCAATTTTTACACTGATTTTCCCAAAGAATTCACCATCTTTTTTGAAAAAAAAAATAAAAAAATTAGTTTTATGGGCAGTGTTATTTTCTTGATTTCCACTTGCTTTGCTAGGGGGTCCCAGTCCTTGCGACCCTAGTCCTGTGTCCAGGTGAACTACTTAGCTCTAAAGACACTTATGACAGCAGAGGGTGACTAATCAGCAGAAATAGATTATCTCCCTAGCAACAGCAGTACAACACTTATGGAAGTATCCAGGGAGCTGGTGTTAAACAGGCAAACCAGAATTACCTCTGAATTAATGGCATTTGAGCAGGTAGAAGTGGAAAACAGAATAACTTCAGTGTACCCAGGCAGGAGGCCCAGAGCACAGGAAATGTAGCTCTTCTCAGAAGGTCAGACACAAAAGTTTTGACTTCTGCCTCCCATGACAGCAACCTACAGAGCACCAGGTTATGCTCAGCCCTTCTCTCATTCAAAACACTCAGACCTTATGTTTGGATTGCCTAGCTGAACAGCTAAGGCACCCAAATTGTTATCCAGGCTACTCAACCACCACAACAGATTTCTTTCCTGTGGAAGAAAGGAATTTTCTTTGGTAAGGATTTTTCCTTTGAAAGGGGCTGCAAAAGCCTTTGCAAGAAATAAGGCCTTTGCAGCTTAACTTCTACTTTAAGTGCAGAGCACATTTCTTTGATTTTATCTTCTCAGATATCATACACACGGGTAGATGTAGGTGTATGTACACATCATGTTCAAAGGAAAATCCAGCTTGCTCTCTATACAGTGGATAGGAGTGAAAAAAAAGCTCAACACATCCCTTCGTACAGTACTGAGAAGTGTTCAGCTACTACAATGGAAAAATGCAGTAAAAGAATGAGAAGAGGGTATGAAGGGTTCTCAGACTGCTTTCCCACCTGACACGTTTTCTTGCTCTGAATGACTCCAGAATGCTATATACTCTGAAGCATGTGGGAAAAGAACAGCAGAGTGTTTTGGCACATAGGTGGGAGAAGGCTGTGTCTCACCAAGTATTGCACAGCCTGTGATTCCTTCCTTTTTGTGGAGCAAGAACAAAGAATAATGGGTCTAGCTTGTATGTCTTAGTAGACTGCAGCTCATGGGCTTCCTGCCAAAGGGCTACGTGCTGTTGTTTGGCCCTTGGTTTCAAACACAGAAGTGGCTATCTTTCAATAGTAGATGTTTCTAAGCTAAAGAAAGAGTAGCCGGCTGAAGGGAGAAAAGCAATTGTGAATATAACATGGAAATAACAGCTGTGATACAATCTTCCTCTTAGTAGAGCATTTAGCTTGAGGTGGGTTTTCTTTTTACTTTTTTTCAGATTTAATTCTGAGATGGATTTCTGTGGAAGATTGCTTTCAAAATAAGGTATTATTCCACTACTGTGCACATTTAGATGCATTTGCCACTGAGCTTTTGAAGGATTCTAAGACTATATTATGAGAAAAAAATGTTAGCAATTGTTCATGGAAAAAATCTGACAGTAAGGTCAAGGGAGCCACAAAGGAGATGACATTTGCTGATTAAGCTCTTGCTACAGCATGAAACATGGTGACCAAGAAAAGCATACAGCATTTAAGGATTTCATCATATTTTTTACAGCAAGAGTGTACTTTTATGCATGCTAAAGAATGAAAATGAATTTTAATGCTTACCAGGCACTTAGGCTATCTTATATGAAACCAGATTTGGCAACTCCTCCTGCAGCTGTTGCAAACAAGTCCAGCCAATCATCAGTACTTGTGTGTTTCATTCATCCCTCTGTAAGAGAAATAGAGAAGCAAAAAACTCAGAACATTTGGAAATTCAGTTTTAACAAAGTAGATGATTTTCTTTGCAGAGCCAAGTCTTTTAGTTTGTTGTTGTTGGGTTTTTTATAATAATTTCACCAGTGGAATTGGATTGAGATTGCTGCATTCACAACTACAGAAAGCAAAACAAAACTGTTTTCTAAGCTTCTAACAAAACCTCCCAGCTTCACCAATGTCTTCAAGTGAAGGAAAAGTGTGCGTACAGCCCATTTTGAGTTTTGCAACCAAAGCTGTCAGAAACACACCTGTATGTTTTCATATCATGTGATCTTGTGGTATGTTGTTAACTCCAAGTGCCACATCAGGTAGCAGGAGTATCATCTGGTATATAACTAGTTATTTCCATCAGTATGCCAGAAATTCATGGGGTACTCTAAAATATTGTAATGCAGCTAACAATATTTTTAATAGTTAAAAAAATTATGATAATGGTTTCCCTAGCAAATTTTCAAACTTTCCCTAAACATTTGGTAAAATCTAGAATTTTGCATCTGCTTCATTGAATTGTTAACTGCATCTATATGAAAGATGTATAAGAAACTTTCATTGTGATAATCAATATTTGACATGCTCTTTAGCTGCCACTGATGATGACAAAAGTTTCAGGAGACATTAATTTTTTATTCTTGTTGACCCTTACCATTCAGGAAAAGTGACAAGTGCTTATGTCAAAGACTACTATCGGGTTAACTAGTAGCAATTAACTCATCAGATGCACAACAGTCTCCCTGGTCATCTGCACAGTACTTTCAAGTGTGTGTGGTCCTGATAATTCTTCTCCCTGTAGTTACTCAGACAGACTCAGTCAGATGCTTAGATATTTCCAAAGCTAACCTTGAGTCTATTGCCGTAAGTCTGAAATAAATTCTTTAAAAATACCAGAATGTCAATATTTAAATTTTTGGCATTTTGATTATTTTGCTAAAAATCTGTCTTGATGGCTACTGCTGTTTTCCAGAAAGAAAGAAGCTCTTCAGTTTGTTTTGTCTTGATTAGGTTTGGTTTGGTTTGGTTTGGTTTTCTGGGAGATTGGGCTGAAGACCACATTCATGCTTTTCAGGTCCTGGGTATTAGATTGGACAAAAGTAGATAATGATGCACACATCCCAAAAGTGTGTGCAAAATGCTGACATTTCTTTTCCTCAGAGAAAACATTCTTGAACACTCAAGCCCAGACTTGAATGACCAGTCCCTATGCATTCTGCTTCCTGGTCACATTTTCAAAACAAGATGGAATAGAATATGCTGCAACTTATTTGTAATAAGTTTTTAGTAGCCTTTAGTTAATTTTTATTTTTAGTCATACAGTTTCTATTCTCTGTCATAGCTGCAAACATCATAGTTCATACATTTCATCAATAAGAGCTCTAAATTCCACATAATAATGTCATAGGATGCATTCTCATCCATCTTTGAGGATGCACAGATGACTTAGAGGGGATGTAAAGGCATTTTTAGTAGGCAAATATCACTTAGAACCACATGAGAGTAAAAGTACTGCACCAGGCATCACTGATTAATTGATTATGGAATGAAGATGATGTCTTACAGAACCTAGATAGCTGTGAGCTCAAAGTAAATTCTCTCAGCTTCAGTGGTTTTGTATTTCTGAATGTTTTTTTGGGTTTTTTTACCTGAAGCAGGGATTTTGCCAATTTTCTAATTTGTCTATTTTTATAATTGAAAAAATGTATGCATTAGCAATACTTTAATGCTTCCTCTTCACTTTAGATGACAAAATAAAACATAAGAAAATTTAAGCAATTTGAAGAATATGGTCTATTTGTCATGGCAGCTAAAGGAAAAACATAAAGGAATACCAAGATGCAGAAGAAAAGGTGTAAAACAAAGAAACAGTGATAAGCAATATAACCTTACTCAATTTTGCATTTTATTTTTTCCATCTGAATCCTTTTTTGTTGCCGTAGTGGTATTTGATAGTCAAAAGTCATCTTCCACCTCTGACAAATCCAGAAAACATCAGCATATGCTGTGCTCAGGTTATGCTATACTGACTGACCTACTGGGTCTTACCTTCAAGTTTTGGCTAAGGCCTTCATTTCTCCTCTGTCAGTTGTGTGAAGGATGCACATTTGTTCTCCTGCCTTTCTACAATCATAAATCTGCAACCTGCCGTAAACCCTATTCCTGTGCTGCTATGATACTGTGGTATGTATCACTGTCTTGCTTGTTTCCAGTAATATGCCAGAGATAGAAGATGAATAAGTACATCAGAATAAAGCTCTAATACGCCACAGACATGCTGTCCTGGTCCCATCTGTCCATCACTATGATTCCACTTACTCCCAAAACAGCAGAGATCTTGGACACTTTGCTGACAAATGCAGTGGATAGCATAAAGACACAATTCTGAGCAGTCTGCTCAAACCTTTACACACTGACTGACAGCTGGTTTGTTACTGCAAGCTAACCTAAAATGTGAATGCCATGAAGCTTCAAGTGTCATCTCACTGCTTTCCCTCACGCAGGCTCTGCTGCTCACCGTGCCATATCCTTGCTCCAGAAATCTCCCAGGCCTTGCATTTTCTTAACTAAAGGAGAGAAGGTCCGTGTTCCCTTGATGGTTAGTATATCTGCCCAAAAGCATTATTACATTTCTGAGAAGGTTATCACTTGCCCTGATTGGGTAAACCAACCTGAAGGGCTGCCTCTGCAGCTGCCATAACTCTGAAATCAACTGTCATGTATTGAGTTACCTGGTGGAGTAATTAATGTGTGGAGTGTGCTAATGACTCCTCTCACATTCTCATATTCATATCTCCTGTAAATTTTCTACATGACATCAACCTTCTCCACTGATTTTCAGCAATTTGTGTGAGTATGCGTGTGTGTGTGTGTGTGTGTGTGTGTGTGTGTGTGTGAAAAACTTACTGTTCTGGGCCTCTGTTTTTACACTTAAGCTCACCAGATCTCACCAACTGCTTTGAATGTACAGATCTGAGTATAAATCATCCATACAAGTGGGAAATTTTAGGACCAGTCTTTGAGATTGTGGTACAGCTCTCCCTGTTTTCTGTTTTGACTTAAGAAAAGGCAAAATATTTCTGAGAGAAAAGGGAGCAGATAGAAGTGTTCTGTAGCACATCCATTAAAAAATAAAAAAAATAAAAAAAACAACAAAAAAACAAAAAAACAAAGCAAAGGGAAAAAAATCCAAAAAATTAGACATTTAAAGAGAAGGTATCTGCAAAGAGGGAAACAGTATTTTTTTTTTCAATTTTTGCCTACATATTAAGTCTAAATGGGATACTGCAGGAGTGGAGACTAATGGAAGTCACTAAGCACTATGCTGCTCAAAACCACAGGCCGGGAAAGCTTGCCTGTGTTAGTAAGACATTAAACGCATTTTAAAATTAGAATTTAATTTAACCTTGGAGTCAAATTTCTCATGGGAATGGTGCAATCTTTAAGAATTTTCTCTGAAAATGGTGTAGACATGGATGTAGACACAGATGACTTTTCCCTTTTTGCTTTTACCTAAAACTAAGGTGCCATAAAATGTGAAAAGTCTTTCTTGCATCACTTCCCAACAAAAGGCTGAACCATTTTTCTGTCTTCAGCCTGGGAAACACCACCCAGAGAAAATCTCTTGACTGTGAAGAAAATCCTGTACTGGAAAATTGCTCTACACTCACAAGATTTCCTGTGGCATCAGTAGCCACCACGATCTGGGCTGAAGTGATCCATCTTCCCATTGTGCTGCTTCTGAAAGGCTCTTGGCCTCTCTGGAAGCCCTGGACTGCTGAAGCCCTGGCAGAGGAGTAAACTTATAACAAGGGCAGCAGGGAGAGCAGGTTACTGGTTTAATGTGGGGGAAGTGTCAGAATACACCAGGTTTTATAAATAACTTTAAATGTAAAACAGAAGATGGTAAAATAAACTCTTATTCAAGGCTAAGAATGAGTCCATTGCAGACATTAATGACTTAAATTTGTTTTGACTAGATTTGTCAGAATCTGCAGCTGCGAATCTTTCTTCATCTTTAGATAGTCAGGTAGTTCTTGCCATATATTTCATTATGCAATCATCTAGGTCACTTTTTTTCCCTGTAGGCAACTTGATTTGGTTTCATTTGGTTTGCTTGTTTCTCTGACAGCAGCAGCAGTTCTTTCAGGGATTTCTAGGTGTCTCTTGAACAAAACCTGTCACTATACAAAAAATTAAGATCTTTTCTGTATCTCACATCTAGCCCCCATCCTTCTTTGACATTGCTAAACAGATTCTTCCAGTGATGATGTATCTTTGAAATTCATTAACATACTTCTGCAACATAAATTTCTTTTACTGTGAAATTTAAAGAGTGTTTCAAATGAAAAAGTCTTTGAAAAACCTTTTCAGGAAATCTCTGTCTACAAAGTGTTCAAAACATATTTCTGATTATGAAATGCCCTGCTCTGAGTTGATGACTGCAGTATTGGTACTGGGAAACAGAATTAAAAGCACCGATGGCAAAATATGTAATTTTTCCTTTTTTTTTTTTCTATTTTCTTTTTCTTTTCTTTTGCTTTTTTTCATTTTTTCTTTTTATTAGAGGAGGCACAGGGTCAGATTTTCAAAATTTAGTTTTTTAGTTTTGGCTTGACTCTGTCCTTCCAGCTTGTGTGGAAGAGAAATTAAGACATGATAAAAGATTCTTCAGAATCTTCCTTTAAGGTATTTAGGATAAGAACTGTGTTCTACAGTGAATTCATACAGTGCATAATACAATAGAGATAATTAATTGAGACCTCCAGGTGCTATTGTGTTATAAACACTCATCTATTCAGCAAACTAATTTAGTCCCTTCCATGGACTGTGGATGCCTCTTGTACGGACACGTGGAGCATAATGAGAACATTGATACATCACTCCTTAAAAGTTACACTATGCTAGAGTTTTAGGGAAATGTGCATAGGGATTTTTGGTGCATTTCTAGAGCAGAAGGAAATTTCCTTGCTTAGAAGTGTCTGTCTCTTTCCTACAGTATTGACTAGGAAACACCACTTAAGCTGTATTACAGATTCCCCAGTACCTCTATTTCCTGACCTTCAATGCATATCTGGTGGACACAGGGGTGACAATGATGTGTATAATAAACAAAGGAGAAGCGACCAGTTTAAATTTCCTCCAGTGTGACTCTTGAGTAAATTAATAAATTCATAAATTCAGTTTATATAGGTGAGAGGGGGAAATAACTGCCTGAAAATACTGTGATGATGGAAAAGCTAATTAAAAAAAGTTAGAACTGAGTTTAAATAAAATAATTCAATTTAGGATACAAAATTGTCTATACTTATATTTTCAAATGCCGCAAGCTAGTAAGAACAAAGGTGAAGGGCAAGAAAGTTGATGCTGGGGATTCGATTCCTGCACTATTTGTATTTCAGGAAGACATTTTTACTTCACACCAGCTCTGGACTGTTTGCACAGACTGAATTCCCTCTTGCAGATGGACTGTGTTTGTTTTGTTGCTAAAGACCACATTCCAGTTCCTCCAAATTCCTTCATCCAAAAGGAATCCAGTTTGTGTGCATCGAGACCAATCTGTGATGCAAATCAAAGATAGCACAGGGACCAGATGAAGATAATCTTAGATCAGCAGATGATCCCAATTAAAACCCTAGGCAGTTATATCAAAACTGATTGCATTCAACTTAACATGCAAGTTGCAGTGCTAATTATTATTTTAGTAATGTTGTATGGGTTTTACGGGGTTACGTGGCAAGGTTTTGGTACAAGACGGATTGCAGGATAACCTCTGTGGGAGGAGGTTATGGGCCGCTCTGTGACAGGCACAGAAACATCTGCCTGCACAATGAAGCTAATTGAAATTGCCAAAAAATTAAATGTATTTTCCACATATTGAGTCTGTTTTGCCCATGGAGGTAATTGGTGAGTGATATTCCTATCTTTATCTTGGCCTGTGAGATTTCCTATCCTTTTTTCTCCCTCTGCCTGCCCTGAGAAGGAGGAGCGAGTGAGCAGTTGGGTCAGTATTTGGCTCTTTGCAAAGGTTAGCTTACTCCAATTATATATAATTATTCTGTCTCATTTGCATTGAGTAAAATGCAGAGAAAAACAGTAGAAAAGAAGAAATAAAAGGTGGACAGCTCTCTGCTATGAAGGGTTTATATTTAAACAGATATGTTTTTATAGGACTTATATTTTAATAGGTAAGCTGAAGATGCGTCATCTTAAAGAATGATCACCTTAGTCAATAGACAGTCACAGTGAAGGAGTGCTTTACTCTGACATTTCAGAACTGAAGTTACAAGTAGGCCTCCTGAGGTGGCAGCCAGGAAAGAAACTTATTGGCATACATATGTAATGATAATACATAATACATAATACATAATACATGTAATACATGATAATACATAATACAATGTAATCTCCTGCTCCTCTGCTCAGTTAATTCAGCTTCTGCCACCTTTAGAGACCTTTTGTTTGCCAGGGACCACTCGAGCTTTATAGGAACTGGACAGTTTTGTCAGGCACTGAAGAAACCACAGTTGCTAAAAATCTTGAGGGTAAGAAAAAACATCTTCCTAGAGCTGGTCAGGATCAAGATGGGCAAGACACAGGTCTCTCAGAGTTGGAGACACAGGAATTGTACCTTAAGAGCCCAACTTATCTCACCCTAGACATGTTCCAGCAGTCTTTATTTGTTGAGACATCAAGGAAGATGATGATCCTCAAAAGACGTCATTAGTGAGAGAAACATAACTGAGTGCTAGAGCCTGAGAGTCAGGTCTTGAAGATAGCATCTGCTTTGTGCTGCAAGGTTGGTGCAGGAGGGTTGGATAGGAGATTCATGCAGAAATACTCTTCTGAAGATGGCACTCAAAAACCTGTGTCCTTCTGAGCCTTCAAGACAGACTTTTTCCATGGATCAAGAATGGAGACCAGGAGATTTCACTGACTCTGTTAGTGCAAAGAGACTTCTAGTGAATGCCCACAAAGCTGCCAAATGGTCAGGATCACTTTGAATTACTTCAGCATGCTCTTCTCAAAGAAGATTTCTCAGGGATGCAGCCACCCTCAGGCCACACTGAACAAATGACAATGCATTTGACATTCCCTATGTAGCAAGAGCACATGACTGATTGTCTCCTTCTGTTACTCTGACACTGACAGTGGCTTTTTTCTTTCAAAGCTGGTGCCTTGCCAGTGATGAACGGGTGGTGAACAGTAAATCAGGCTGCAGGGGCAGGGCCCTTCTAAGAGAAAACTCCAGCTACAATCTGTTCATATGGAGAAATTTCCTGAAAGGCCAGTCACTGGTTAAGCAGGATGTCTTTCTCTCAGGGATGTTACAGTGGTTGTTGGTGGCAAAAGAGAGAGAGAGAAAAGAGACTTGCAACTCCCAGTGTGTCATTCAAAGTAGAGCAACAATCAGGTGCTTAAAATGACTGTCATGGACCTGCTCCACATTTCTGCAAATACCAGGCTTCCTAAGCAGCAGATTTTGTGTGCACGCTAATAGGCTGCAGCAGACAAGGCTGCTGGGACAAGTCAGACTGGACCATATATCTGCTGGGAGAGCCTGTCAGACAGATAGAGGACATGGACCGTAGGATAGCTAGAGAGGTCAAGTTACTCCAAGTGACGCACGGAGGGGGCACAGCTAATGAGAGCCAGAGATGGGCTAAGGCAATGCAGATGTAATTGTCTCAAGCTGCTTAGCTGGCAAAGCTGGATTTGAACTTGGCACTGCTGCTGAACCAGCAGTATAGAAGTGGCCTACAGTGCTCTAGGGAGATTCTGCAACTGAACTGAAAGGGAATGGTGGGTGAGCAGATTTTTCCATTTTATGCCTTCTCTAGAGAATGCCCCATCATCCCTGCCAGAGCTGGTTTATGCCTGTGTTTCATAGCAATATATGAGCAAAGAAAATGCTGCTGATTGCAGCACTTGGCAAGTAAGTTCTAAATACTTCCCAGGGAAGAAAATCCCCAGGTCCTTTTAGGATGTCTTCACCTGCCTTTAAAGATACTCTAAGTTGAGCACAGTGCAAAGATAGCTACAGGAGCTGTTAAAAGTTTCAGAGAATGCACCTAATCTAAGTTTGTTTAGCAAATTACATGTCTTCATTCTTGGTTAAAAGTAAGGGAAACATGGGCTTTAAATTCTACTGTCTCTGAGACCTTTGTCTGAGAAATAGATCATCATTTTAGGAACCTCTCTTTCACAGATGGCTTGCAGCAACCTGGCAACACAAAGAGCCCCCAGACAACATCCATCTGCAGGAAATCCAGGCATCCCTATATATATAGCATGTGTCTTTCAACACAGTCCCTCTCCCCTTGTCCCCTTACAACAGGAGGCAGCTCTCAATTAATCTCTCTGGTTTGTTTCTTCCTAGATAAAGATAAAACCCAAAGAAAACAGAATTTAGTTTGGGAATTTGCTTGGTAATCTGTAGGAAGTTTAGCTCCAATCCCCTTCCAGCCTCTCCCTCTAGCTCCTGTTTTAGTATTTGCCAGCAGGTTCATGATGCTGCTCTGAGTCCTCCAGCCCAGTGTCTGGTTATCTAGGGTGGGCACAGGGAGGTATTCAAGGATTTGCACTTGAGGCACCTTAATGATCCAGAGAAGCTGACTGGGAAATGGCCTAAACTTCCTCTGTAGTCAGAGAGAGATGCTCCCATGGAGACCAATTCAGGTCACCTTGGTTAGGTTCTTGCTCTGAATTACCCTTTGGAGGAGCCATCTATCTTCATTAATTACACAGGGAGTATAGGAAGACTATCATGCTAATGTAAGTGCTGAACTGTGGTGCCTGAAGTAAGGCACTATGAAAACCTCCCTTCCATGAGCTCCTGGAATCCTGAGTTCCTCTGCTGAAAATATATAAGGCTTCACTTATTAGGAAAGAAAATTCATTTTCAATCTTTTTTGTTGCACTTGACTTTAAAACAAAGCCATTGTCACATTTTTTAAAATGTGCTACTTAAGAAAATTAATGTATAGCTTTCCCACACACTCATGGCAATATGCAAAATCACTGCTGATAATGAGGGCATCATAGCTTCATTCCCATCATTGCCTTTCATTTTCCCATGTGTCTGAACTCCATAGTTACTCAAACTGTCATATATATAATTTATTAACACAGAAAGTCATTAAAATGCAATTTCTTCATCTATTTGTTTCTTTCCTAATTGCACACTATTTAATACTGGAAGAAATTCAGCAATGACTGGCTTGATTTTTCTTAGTTACATAGATGAAGGAGTTTATATTTAAACATTTCATTAATTATTTTCTTGTTTTTATTTATGTGAACTTTGTGTACAATTTCTTTCTACTCTTAATCTATTAGCTCTTTATATTCTCATTCCTTAGCATGCATTTAATATCATGATTGATTTTTAGCTTAAATATTTTGAAAAGTGTTTTCTCTGAAAAGAGAAGGAATATGTGTGACATTTCTTTAACTTTTTACAGATGCTCTGGTTTAAGTGTATTTATAATAACTCTGCTTTCTTCCTGAGTTAAGTGTTAAAAAAATTGTCTTCAGGTGTCTCTGTATAGTTATTGGAATTGTACCCAGTAAGTAATGCTAATGCATTAATATGTAAATAGAAAAACTCAGATTGCTGTAATTCATAGATTTTTTAAAGAATTAGTTTCATTCTTCCTCCTGGTCTTTGGTTTAAAAGTTGGAGGACCTCTTTTGCTATTCTTTGCCTTAACAGGCTTTTAAGGGTGAAAATGGATCGTCTAACAACCAGTCTCATGACTTTACAGCTACATTTATAACAGGGCTGGCACACCCCCTTGGTGCCTCATCCATCCCCACATTTTTCTCCAAGGAAGGTAAATGAGCCAGAAGCATTTAAGGAACACTGTCTAGGAAAGCTTCACACAATATTCCCTGTACTCAGCAAGATTTGTGACATTGATTTCAGTGGTCTTTGGGTCAAGATGGATGTCTTAGCTTTGAAGTTAGCAGAATAATGTATTTGGGAAACATGGCTTCCTCTAGCTCATTAACTGTTTGAGAATTTTGGAATGAAAGTTTTACACAAAGCATGTTGTAGCTTGATATCAGAATAATAATAAGTAATTATTGAATGAGAGATGTTTGAGCAGATGCAGGAGTGACAGAGTTTTTCATTCCTTCCTGTGAAGTAGTAGAAACTTAATGCCACATGTAGGCCTAAGTATCAGGCATATTCCCTAAATATCAGGGATTCTAGGATGCCAATACAGGGTGGCCTTGCCAGGACTAGTGCAATCATCTTGGGTCATCACCTCACAGCTATTGAATAAACTGAAAATCTTTTTTTATGGTTCTGTACAAGTTGGATTGCTATGATGCTGCTATACAAATGCATTGGCACATTAATAGAGAAATTCAGACTATTGTTATGTTTGACCTAGATTTAAAAGAAATGGCTGTTACAATGGTGTGAGAAGTACAAACCCAATAAATTTGTTACCATAAATACACGATGAAATCAGAGTTTGTAACTGTATTGTCTCCTTAGAAAAGACAGTGGGGTAAAAATCTAAGTGTTATTTCCTGTTTGTATTTCTGCCCTTGGTAGTTGCTCTGCTCTCAGTTTTATGGAACTGAAAAATGTGTGCTTTATATATAGATATGAAGATTTAGCTTAGACTTCTATCTTTTTCAAATTTTATTTCACAAAGCTAGCGACTTTTTATTCTTCTTTTTTTTAAAATACAGTCCCTACTATTAGTTAGTGGGGGATTATATTTTTGTTTAACATTTTAGCAAAAATACAGTACAAATGCAAATTTTTAAAAAGATAAAAAAATATTATTTTTTATGTAATAGTGTTTATTACAAATTTATTTGTACAAAAATTGTTGCAAAAGGGGTAAAGATAACTTATAGATTTTCTCTGATAAAAATGAAAAGTATCAGCAGTGTCTAAATACCTGGTCCTTTGGGAATACTCTCAGGAAAATGAATAAAAGGGAATTAAGTAGATGGCAAAAAATGTATAGAGGATTGACTTTTTATCTGGTATTGTTTAAAAGAATTAAACATAAATTATTAATTGATTGTACTTTTTTCTGTCATATTTGTTGTTCTGAGTCTTAGAAAAAGAATGGTCTCATTACATTAAACTTTCGTCCCATTGGAGGAGCAGTTGAAGAACACATGCATAGCATTCGTATGCAATGAAGTCAACAAGACCAGGATATTTAAATGAACTGAGGATATGGTCACAGCCTGTGTTCTGTACTGTTATATAACACACAAAATGAAGAAGTCAGAATACAGTTCATATAGAATGTCTCGACTGTTTTTATAAATGAAAGTTTTGCTGGCAGCACAATTAATATTTTATGATATCAAGTAGGAAAACATTATCTAGTTTTATCCAGGAAACATAACTGAAATAGATAAAAAGCAGAAATGCATCAGAGTAAAGAATGTAACACTAAGAATCCTTTACCTGTGTGGTCACTTTCTTCAGTCCATGAAGACAAATTTGCTTGGTTTATAGTGGCTAGAAATAGTCAATGGAGAATAACATAGACAAAATTGAAATTTCCTCTGATGAAGGTGGTAGAACTTTCTCCTACAGTTATCCTCTACATTCATGGTATTGAGGCATGGCTAGGAAAAGTTTGAGAACATTCTGAGAATATGGAAGACTCAAGTGATGGCTTCAGATATTCTCCTTACTTAAGAATTCTGATGGAGTCTAAAAACCTACATTAATGAAGGCCACAAAGAAATAGATATGCAGAATATGTCCAAATGTGGCAGGCTCTGCTTTTTTTCTAACTCAAACTTCAGCAGTGTACCAGTGTTCATTAGCTGTGTAACTAATAGTGGCAGAATAACTCAATATCATGAACTTTTCTAAAGGCTGTGGTGGGATTCATTAAAGCCAGGGTAATGTCTTTTACTCATTACATCTCTGTGATTTGCTGGCACTGTCTGTTTCAGACAGTGTTGAAATGTCTAACAATACATATAAACCAGAAATAATATTGTTTTGGCATTAAAGTTGCTGCACAAAGAGTGATCATGATATTTGATGGGTAATTTAGCTTTGGTTATTCTTCTACCAGGATTTCTTTAGCCCATGGAGGTTCATAATGCTCCAGGAAATGTGTCTTTTAATATTCTTAAGAAAATATACTTATGAATGCTCTGATAGATAAATGTGTGCCATGTGTATTGTTAGCCCCAGGATGTCTTGAAGAAGATATCCATCTCAATGGGCCTGTTCCTGGGAGACAGATATAATTAACAATGGAATATATAAATCAACCAATAAGCTCACTACTGTAAGGAAAAGCTAATTTCTTTTTGTTATTTTTTTAAGATTGGTTTTTAAAATGTTAATTTTTTATAATAACTTGGAAAGAAAATTTCAGGTGAGATTTGCACAAAAGCTTTCGATGTTTTTCTTAATGATATCATGGACCCATCTCCCAATACATCCCTTCAAACTGTTGCTTTGGCAACCTTAACCGGAAAGATGATTTTAAAAATTTAATACTATTCAGCAATCTGTCAGATATATCTACAGTAAACTCAAAGTCATTGCCATCATCTTCTTACCTTCTTTGCAAACATATTCTCTCCAGTTTTCTTACTCATTCCTTTGCGGATGAATTCAAACTTAATGTTCCTGCACTCTGAATTGGATATATACAAATTTGGGCTGAAATGAAAAGCCCCTTTATAAAGCTGAGGTGCCAGTCAGAGATGGATCACATCTGATCAGGCAGCTGCCAGCTCACTTCTCTGGGCAGAAAGACACATGAAAATGACATTTATAAAGCACACCTTTTTTTTTCCATTGAAAATATATATATATGTGAAACTTTCTAAATTTCCTCTTGCCTTAGAGATATCCCTGTAACACTGAAAGTGCTCTAAGAAGAGCTTGGAAGAATGGTGTTGCCTAGAATAACTGCAGAGTCAGGTATCTGGCACCAGTGAACAACTGGTGTCAGGAAAAGGGAACCTTCTTTTCAAAGAGTATCATCACATCTTGCAGTTTACCTGGAAATTTTTGGCCAAGTGT
>VWZV01001799.1:534362-561488 GCA_013397155.1 Irena cyanogastra
TTTGGCCAAGTGTATAATTCTGATAAAGATTAAAATCAGATATTTTTCATAGAAAATTTGATGTTTCTTCAACAATCTGCTGAGTTTTTTATTGCTGGTGTTTTTAATCTCAAACCAAGACTGGAATTTCTAGCAGGCTTCTGTGTCATAGCTTATTGAGTACTCTTGCTACAAGACATTCAGATGATATATAAATACCTTCTGCAATACCCAAAGAAATCTATTTCTTTGTTGCTGCTGAGATTTTCGCTCAAAAACCTAGAGAAAAAAAATTCAGAATTATAATTTAGATTGGTTAGGGTCATGGAAGTTTTTGCAACCTTATTTAATGCAGTTCTCTCACCACATTAGAATACAGAAAAAATGGTATTTGATGAAACATTCAAATTCCAGGAAAATATAGTCTGGAGAATTTCTATCATGTTTACTGAAGCATATTTCAAAATAAGAGATTTTTTATATTTTGTTAAATTGCTGTTGTTTCTGTAAGGCTCAAATGTATATAAAGTGTTCATCCAGCAATATGACTAAAATGACAATTTGTTAAAATACGTTATGTTTCTTTTTTGTCGCCTCATGACCATCTGGTAATTGGGATGTTTATTACACTGATGTGAGTGTTTATTTGTACCACCTAAACCAATAAAATAAAGTATTTTAAAGTTTTAGAAGTATCTTATCAGTGATAAATATGTGTGAGGAAAAAGAAAGAGTGCAGGATTGAATGAAAGCAACAACAGTATCACAGGATACATACATATACCTGGTCATTTTTCTCAAGTCTGTATACTCACAGTCTCTTTCAACAAATTTTTTCTGGCTAACTTTTTCTGTGACTCAATTAGCTGAATCTCAATAACTAAACAGAGAGAAAACTCAGAGGAATATAACCTCACTGTGCTAAGAAAAATTACCATGGCCAAATAAACTTGACACATGTGGTGTCTCCCGTCCTTTCAGGGAAGATTGGAACAAACCGCAGGATTTTGCCATGATCTTGTCACACTACTTTTGAAGGGGAAAAAAAGTAAGATGTTTTAACATCAGAGTCAATTGAAAAATAAGCTATGTATTCTTAGTAATAAGCATGCTTCAAATGACTTCAACAGACTGCATATGCCTCTTCATGCCAAAGACAATTTGAGATCCTCAGATGAGAAAATGAATGCTATCTACAGTTTATCCAGAGAATTATTGTTATTGAGGAAATAATTTGTGTTTTGTAAATACATATTTATAGGATAATTGATGTGTCTGGTAAATAATGTATGATATGCTAATATAATTAATTTCCACCATTCATTTCTAAATTAGCCAAATATGTATTTAACAAACTTAGTTCTGAAAAGAGCTTAATCACCCATGGGCAAAAGGAAGATTAAACTTGAAACAACAGGATACATTATGTCTTGTTGTCAAAACAAACCAAAACAAAATCCAATTTATAATTTTCCTTGCTAAAGGAACTGTCATTTTATGCCTGCACAGAAAAAAATGAAAAAATCCTTGGGCTTATGAAACAGCAAAAGCCAAGAATATAAACTATAATTTTCAAGGAAAATATAAAGAAAATATAAGGAAGAATATGTCTCTTAGATCAAACCATGAAGTGTCTGGGAAAAGTGAAATACAGGGCCACATGCCATTAGCTTTTTGTCACAGACTATCTGAGCAACTCTGTGTGTAGAACTATGCAGTATAAAGGCCGAAATATTAATTACTATATTAACTAATGATAATGTGTTATCATTGATTCAGTAAAATAACTTGTAAAACAAACCATTGATTGTTATATAAAAAGTGAGTCAAATTGTTTTCTCATAGATCAAGAAACATTTTTTTTTCTTTTATGGGGAAGAAAATCAGTTCAAGAGAAGTAAGAGTAGATGGCAGAAGGAATCTCTCATTTACACTGGTGAACTTGGCTAGAAGACACACTAAGTCATCCTACAAAAAGTATACTCAAATGTTATTTTAGGATGGAGTGACTTGGAAAGCAAAATTTATTAAATAATCAAAAATTAAGATTAGGGAAGAAGAAAGTCTGTAGTATTAAAACACTTTCATTTTATTATAGCATCAAGTATTACCTCTTGGGCTGCAGAAAATATGCCTGTCTTTAATCACTAATGCTCTTTGGATTCCTTGCTGCCCTATTTACTAATTACTGCATTTACTTTGCATAACACAAAAGCGTTACATGACATTACAGAGCCAGGCATCTCAGTGAAGAGCTGAAAATGAGAAACAGCCAGTCACTTAATACTGTTTCTCAGAAGAACAAAGGATTTGGATTTTTTAAGGCATGTGGGTGGAAAAGAAGCAAATGGAGGATAGTTGTAAAACAGCTCTGGATGAACACTACTCACTGTTTTAACCCTCCAGGATTTGTTGTTAAGCAAGAGAGATGTCTAAGATCAGTGAAAGATGAGTAAGTTGGACAACTGAAGATTAACAGGATCCAGACAGGTAGATTCAAAATAATAATACAAAAAAACAATAACATTTTTGAAGAAAGGAGCAAAACCTCTTCATCAGAAAAAAACTTCTGCATCATCTAAAAAGTGTTAAAGCATTTTTTTTTACTTTTTTTCTCCTGTCCTTTCATGGAGTTATAATAAGTTTGAAATGCCTTCAGACAACCTCTCCTGAAAAGCTGCTAACAGTATTGTCAGACAACAGCCCACATGTTGGCCAAAATAGAAGCTAGCCCATAGTGAAGCATGGACAGACGAGTCTTCAACCAATTAAAGTTGAAAAGTGGTATGTTTATTGCAGCACCGGACAAAGCGGATTTCCAAAGGTGTGTGTGAAAAATCACAGGCTCTGGCTCTCATTTACTTTAAAAAAGACTTACATATTCACATAATTCCCAAAATGGCTGATACATATTCATTACCTAACCCCACCTACCTTTGCTTTGTATTAAAATGTATTGTGAATAAGTCCAAAGTCCCTTCATGCTTGCTCAGTTCTTCACTTCAAATGGGTCAGTCAGTGTATTTTGAAATGGGTCGGTGGGTTCTGAAATGGGTCGGTGGTTCTTCTGAGGTCAAAGTGACCCTTCATGTTTGCCTTGTTGGCAGGCTTTGGACCCTTTGGCTATAGCTCAACTTTAGGGGCCAAGGTGCAGGCCAAGCTCCTCTCCTTTTTCACAATTAGATCCACATTCCATTCTGTTTCTTTATACATAGTAAAGACAAACACATGATTTATATTTTAGTCTTAACTATTCCATCTGCTAATAATAACTATTCCTTATTATTTCTACTCTTCTTGCTATACTCTTAATTGTTTCTATGCCCCCTAACTAAATCTAGCTAAACTTTTAACTCTTTCAGTTTCTTTAAACCCTTGGCTCAATAGTACCTTCTGGCACTCAGTAAACTCAGTTTAATTTAGCATTTATTTCTGCTTATGCAAAACACAATACACAGTAAACTCACATACAAACCAGATCTGAATGTTGCTTACTCTTGCTGCCCAATAAATAATCCTAATAAATTAGTATTCCTGTTTGTAGAGGCTAGTCATGTTAGCCTATACATTAGCATTCAGGATCCCATTCCCCTCAGGATTAAACTGAGATTGCAGATGGCATCCAGAAGTGGTGCGTGTGGATGGCATCCAGATGGCAGCCAGAAGTGGTGTGTGTGGTTTCAGCTCTGGATTGGGAATGGTGGCTGTCACTCCATCAGGACTCCAGATTGTCCAGGTGAAACAGACAACACTATGGCATAAAAAACCCCTCACTTTTAAAGCTACTCTCTGGACTTCAGTAAAGCTGGAGTAACATTTAATCTTGTGCTGCCACTCTCCAATGTGGGGTGCATTTTTACCTGAGTTGCTGGCCAGACTTTAGACATGGTCAGAGGAAAGTCACAGAGCAAATGATAAATCAAAGATTAACCTTGTTAATGACCTGTTTCCTACCAGCTTGGATGAATGTTGGACTGATGATTTTTGAGTTTTTTTCCAACCTTCATGACTCTATGATTCCGTTCTATGATTCTGTAAAGTGTGTATGCATGGACCCAGTCAGTTTTAAATAGAGTCAAGTGATGGACTTCTTCTGCTACTCAGGATCTGTGACAACCTCTGTTATTCATAAAGATTTGGTAAAAATCCCTCAAAAATCAAATCCTTCCCTAAAATTGTCCCTATACATCTTCTGTATGCCTAAGAAAAACACAGTACCCACTGGGTGTGGTGGCTGGTGTACACTGGCCCTACCTGGCCACAGTGCTAACACATGAACACCATTACCCATTTCCATGATTCTAGTGCTCTGGTACCTATTTTCATCATGTCTCCTACTACATATTAAGTGCCACAATGGACCCCAAGCCTGCTGGCAGGAATTGCTGCTCTTTGTGGTGACTGAAGTGCCCTCACACCATCCCAGTGCAGCCCCAGCTGCACCGGGTGCAGGAGGTGCAGCACTGGGTGGTGGTTGTGTTTTCAACAGCCTGCACAGTTGAACTGGATTGAATTGTGCCCATCACAGCTTTGTTCTGTTTACATGGTCCCAAGGGAAATTGAGATCTTGGTCTTCAGCTGAGGCTCCTCAGATTGAGAGAAACAATGAAAAACATATAATAAAGCTGCAATTTATAGTCTCTGGTTTTAAATTATCTATTCCCTAAAGGGAAGATTGCACTTTCTGTGGTTCATGGCACACTGGACTGACCTGTTTAATCCTCAAGGGTGATGGGGTAAAATGCTTTTTTTATCACATTTCTAAAGCTCAGCATCAATCTCTCAAAAGTTTTTCTTTATTTTAGCTTTGTTGAAATATCTGTCAAATTTTTAGGATTTTTTTTTCTGCAAGCAAAGATTAAGATAAAAAGAAAAAAAATTCACCTTCACAAAATGAAAAGCTTTCAATATTTTCTTTGTATCTCAAACCCACCCCTACCTTTGCTTCAGACCAAATAAAAGAAATTCTGTTTTTAAGTTGCACCATATCGCCAGAAGTAACTAGTTCTGCAAACATTTCTGTAGCTGACCAAAGAAATACATGCTGATGAACTGCATTCCTTAGAGATTTCCTCAATATCACAAGAACGTCTGTAGCAGAGTTGAAACCGAAGTGTAAAGTGCTGGCTGCAATTCCCACTTGTGCCTTTATCAAAAAAAGGAAAAAAAAAAACAAACCCAAACCACCAAACTCTCATTCCCCTGGAATCATTTTCTTGTTATTTTTGAAGCTTTTCGTATTTCATCTGTTTTGGAGACTGATTGTCTTTTTATTGAATGAACTTTGCAGATTCAGGTCAGGGGTTTTTTTCCAAAGTACTGCTTCCTATTCTCTCGAGTAATACATTCAGACAAGACACAGCCTCTGAAAGCCCTTTTGCAATGTGATTGAAATGTGATTTTTTTAGTCATTAAAAATTTTGCCTTGTGAGTGAAGGAAATGTTTGGTATAGTTTTGTGTTATATTTATATATTTTACTTGATTTTAGTGCTTGGTAAATAGAACACTTTCTGCTTTGTTTCTTAGATTTTACAAGAAGTAATAAAATATTTGCTTCATCTTATTCCATTACATCCCAAAAGAAAAACGTTCAGGTACTAAAGACCAGTGCAATTATTCATACTACCTGAAGTATAAAATATTACAATGGTAGAACATAGTTCTTGACAGTTAAGTTGTGCCCATCTTCTGAACTAAAAGAATCTGCTCATATAATAGAGATAAAAGGACCAGGAAATCATGGACAAGCATTTTTAAATGCTTTCTAAAAGCATTTTTTATATGCTTTCTCATTTCTTCCTATGGATTTTGTGGCAATCTGGATACTTTGGGATTTTGCTTTGGTTTTGATTTGTTTTGATTAGTTTGTCATGACTGATGGAAAGTAGAAAGTTAGAAACAGGTTTCAGGGTGTTACAATCACATTTGTCTTTCCTCCCTTTCATTAAGTGTTAACAAATACGAATGTGACTTGCCCTTATGGTAAAAGATAGCAGAGACTGGGCAACCCCCAGCTGCAGCCAAGAGAGGAAGCATAAGCAGGGTCTGGCTGCCCACTTGCTTCAGTAGAAGAGCACAAGGAATGTGAACACTTGAGATGCCAGCAGGGCAGGAAAGTGAAAGGTGCAATATCGGATACATGGCAGAGTGGTCCTGATGGGAACTTTATACTGAGGAACATAATGGGAAAAGACTGTATGTACTTTGTTGTTGAGGAATTTCAATTGTATCTCTTGAGAAGAATTAAGAAACTGGTTTTGTTTTAATATAAGCAAAATAAAATAAAATTAATAATGATGCAGTGGAAAGAATCCTATGACTATGAACAATGCTACCAGGACCCTGCAAAGATGTGTTAAGAACCAATTCCTTAAATAAAGTTGCACCAGTATGAGTTCTGAGACAGGTTGTATAGGGCATCTTAACACAACCCCTAGTCTATCCCCCATCCCCTCTGCTGCCTAAAGGTTTCCCCTGAGCCTTCTCAGTGCTCACATTCCAGGATGGCCACAAGACTATATTGAGACTCTTTCTGATCTCATCAGCAAGGGAACTTCACTTCCTTGTATGAAAAATGTTCTGTCCCTGGCATCCCTATTTCCAGACAGTTTAACTGTTTCTGCAGGTGGGCTGTCTTACTCTTCATGTCAAATCATTCCAGAGTCACAAATTATCACCAATGAGCAGATACAATTTTAAATTCCCCTTTACCATGTAAATGCATTTATAGGCTTTCCAGGACGCTGTGAGAAATAAAGCTGTTTATACTTTCTCAGTTATTGAACACAAACCCTGGATGAGCTTCTGCCCTAGCAGAGGCACACTACCGCAGATGAATCCCGGCATCCCTGTGGTCTCTGTCCCCACTGCTTTCTGCATGAGAATGGGTGCAATACTCTGAAAACAAGGGTGACACCATGGCTGGCAAAGGGAGAAGGAAGAAGCATCACCTTCTCCAGGGGAGAACTCAGGGAGCGATAGCCATGCTCTCTTTAGGCAGGCATGTATGGCCCATTCACCTCTGCACAGCTAGACACACCAGGTAAAATACTCTTCTGGTTCTCAATGGCAATAGCTACAAGAGCAGCTCAGCAGCCTTGCTTAGTTAGCCTCAAATATTGCACCAATTCAGACTCCAAGAAAAGAGAATTTTTGACCAGAGACTTGAGACATCTCTCTCAAAAAAGGGACATAATTTTGGAAGAAACCTTTCTTCTCCTCATAAATATGAGTATAGGTTCATTCACAAATACATCCACTCCAGAAATCATTCCTACCTGCAACTCACCCCTGAACTACCTCCTACAATGAATCTGATGGAAAGCAGAGAAAGTGGATGAGTATGCCCATCTGACTTCTGTGTCAGACTGAAATGATGGCAGACACAGATTGGGTTTGATCCCAGGTGCTGAGCAGGTGGATCACAAGTAAATCACTGCATTCATCTCCTTCACAGCTCAGTAGCTCAGTACAGCTCTGCATGAAGAGAAAATATCCCACAATTTCAAGATTCTGTTCTAAAGATGACACCCATAATAGAAATCCTGTAGTCATGAGAAAAACTACTCAATACCAATAGTTATATGGAACAGTACAAATCCCATAAAGTAGGAATTCAATCACTAAATCTAATGCTTTTCAATGTGACCTGGACTTGCACTATATTCTTGAGATGTGGGAATAAGGCGTTTAATTGTCGAACTTGCTAACCACCTACAAAGAGGCACTGAGTATTTGATATTTACTGATTCCTAGGGGAATGTGTGCTAATACAGAAATCCATAAAATAGATTTCTTATGGTGCCAAATAATTTAACATAAGATGGTTTCTATATTGTACAGAACTTTAAAGATGTCTCTTGAGTTCTGTCTCATTTAGTACTAAACAGCATAAAATACTTGTGCAAAGTTGATTTTTTTGACAACAGTAGGTGGAATAAAAATGTTGTTAAAAACAATTAACACATTTAATTAACTCCACCATGTCTATGTATATGACTTTAGATCTCTCAGTCGATAATTTTTGTCAAAATACATAATTCCTTTTCTTTAAATTCAGCTTTATCTTTTGTAATTCCTGCATTAATTTTTTCTTAGCCATTCTTAAAAGAAGACTCTTGAATTGGTCATTGTTTTCTTTCTGTCTTCTTTTAAAGAGTTTCTTTTTGTCTATTTGCCTTGCATACGTTGCAACAAGTGTCTCCTGATGCCCCATTTACTTTCTGTTTTTCTCATCTATGACTGTCCTTTAATGCTTATGTTCTGAACTAGATTTTTATAATTATGAAATAGTGATGACTCTGTTCATGTCCCAAAAGCAGAGAACTCTGGAGATTGATAAATTAAGCAAGTCATGGAAACTTAGGTCGTCTGAAACAGCACGAAAATTTGCTTTGGATTTACCTTTGATTGATTAATAAGGGAAGGATCAAGCAGTTTTTAACAAAACCATAATAAAATTCTTACAGGTAAAGTAATGGCTCTGACTAACTTTCTGAAACACTTACTGCTTCTTTTTCCTGTGGAAACAAGCCAGTTTCTCCACCTATCCTAGATAAATTCCAAGTGCTTTGCCTTTGATACGCCTTTGGGTGCTACTTTCAAATTTCAATCTTTCTAGATTTTGTTTTCCTTTTTCTTTAATTTCAGGGGAGAAAAGCCAGAACTTTTCAGCCGACTGCATTTGTTTTATCAACAAACATCAGAACACTGTGGCTTTTTTACTGCAACTTGTTAACCAGTCTTTAAAGACAAAATGGAACTGTGGCAGAGTTAATTCTAGTTTTGTGCTATATTGCACAGCAACTATAAAAGGAACTGTGTTAATGTTTATTGTCTGTTTTGTGGTGTATTTAACTGCTTGTTAACATTAGAAAACATCACATGTGTGCACAGAAATTACTGATTTAGGTAGATATAAAAATGTAGGTTGTTGGAGGGCAGCTTTTGCTATTTTCAGTGCTTCCTTCACCCTACTAAAATTGACAATGTTGCCCCAAAGGCTGAAATCTTCACGCAGCTGGCACACAGTCCTTTTTGTGAACTGAGAGAAATGGGAATAGCAGGAATGTTTCACAAGTGGACAATGACCAGGGCCCTCAGGGGCTCAGTTTTGGAACGGCTTTCAAACGCACAAACCGCCCAGCTGCCACTCAGTAATGTCAGACCTGAGGAGCTCCTCTCTGCATCCTCTGCAGCTAAAGGGACTCTGGCATGGCTCTGCTGCCCTGCTCCTGCCACTGCTGGTGGGGGTGGCAGCCACAGGAGCCATGACTGAATAAAAGGTGGTTACCACTTCAAGTCGTTGTGGGAGTTTTTGTAAAGGTTGAAGGTGTTTTTCTGCATTTCAGAGAGAATTCCAATGTTATTTAAAAGCTCTCAGTTTTCCTTCTTTCTTTCAGTTTTATCTGACAGGTAAAGGCTGAAGTAAAAACAAGACAAAGACTAAACTGTGCTTTTTTATGATATTTCATTAAAATATTATTTTAGATTAAAAGAGTTTGTTAGTTCTTTGCTACACTATTTTTATTAAAGAAAGATGTAAGGGGAAGAGGGAGGAGTCAGACAGAAATGGAAAGAAGTGAAGCTGCATTTATGTGCATAAAGATGCAGAGTTTTCAGGTCAGTAATGGAGTTTTTAATGTTCTTTCAAGAAGATGCCATTTTGAAAATAGATGTTCAGTGGAGAAAATAAGCAAGCATTCATTATTGTACTAAGAAGTTTGGTATACTTCTATATTAACCATTTTCTTTAAGCTCTTTCTGATCTACAATAACAGAATAAATATAACATTTTTTAATTCAGATATGCTGGCTCACTTCCTAGATTAGAAGAAAGACTACAGGCAGATGACTAGCTTATATGACTTATAATTTCAAAATTATTTATCTGAATTATTCACTGTGGAATTTATAACTAGAGAGGTCATTCCCCTTAACTTAATATCTGTTAACATCAGCTGTGGGTTTGTCTGATGAAAACAAGGAAGAGTTCACAAATTCTTCTCTGTAAAAGAAAAGATGATAAATTCCTAATGGCTTTCAGTCAGAAAGAATAGTTCTGTGGTTTTCATACCCTTCAAACACAGTTCACAATCCTTATTTCAACACTACTAGTTTCTCATAAAACTGTACACATCAGACACTACAATTCAAGAAGTAGCAGAGGGAAGTCTGTGATGGGAAAGGGAAGAAAAAAGTAAGAGAAAATAAAGAAGTAAACCTAGCACTTGCAAAATTTATCAATAAAATGTTATCAGATAAGTATTTCCAGATCTTGTGGGGCTGGGTATTAATGGTATAGTATAATTTTTTTTTGTTTCTTAGTTCACTTTACCTAATGGTCTGCTCCAATAAGAGAAAGACCCCCCCCAATAACCAAACAAAACACACTGCTATAAAATGAAAAAAGTTAAAATTAATCAGAAAAAAAGAAATGTCTGGTTTCCAGAAAAAAAAAAAAAGAAAATATTTTGCATCTTTGTGGGCAATACAGTAGATGCAAAGATGAAATTTATCCATACCCAAGTTTAAGAAACACTTTTAGCACTGCATTTATATTAACAGGTTCCAAGGGCCATTCTTTTCCTAGCTAATAGAGGAAAGTGAAAGATTACAAAGAAAGGAAATTGTCCACACCTTGCACGATGCCTTGTTTCTCGCCCATGATGACATGTTGAACAGAATATGAGGATGACTTCTTTGGAACAGCTCATCAACAGATGCATACAGTAATTTAGCCTTCAAAAAGAGTGCACCCTTTGTCATCCAGTCTTTTATAGCTAGGCTTGCTATCTGGGAGTTAGGTCGTTCATCCAAGTCACCATTTCTTTTTCTAGGTGCTGGTTTACAGAAAATGAGAACAGAGATTAACTGTTAAGTGATTAATTTTTGAAAATCTCAGAGTTGTTTTTCCTGTAAGACAGAGTTTGGAAGTGTGAGTTTATTATTCTGAATACAAAATAACTTCTGCTGTAAGTTCCATGTTATGGGGTCAACATATTATAGTATGAATGGATTTTTACTCCACTGGAGCAACACAGTAGAACTGTAAAAACATCTAGGAGATTGCTTCAGCCCCCCTTTCCTTCCACCTGTATGATTTTGACCTTCCAGCTTTAAGAAGGCTACTAGAAAGAATTTTTATGGGGGATTTAGTGAGAGGACAAGGGTGGAGGGCTTCAAACTGAAGGATAGTAGGTTTAAATTAGAAATCAGGAAAAAGTTATATTGAGGGTTGTGAGGCACGGGAAGAGGTTTCCCAGTGAATCTTTTTGTGCCACATCACTGCAAGTGTTCATGGCCAAGCTGGATGAGGGTCTGAGCAACCTGATCTAGTGGAAGGTGTCCCTGCCCACAGCAGGGGTTGGAACTAGATGATCTTTAAGGTCCCTTCCAATCCAAGCCTTTCTGTGATTCTATGATAATCAGATGCTGACAGTGACATTCAGCTTACTAAATTAATGTGTCTGAATTGCAGTTTTCTTTATATTATCTAGCCCCTGAGACTCCTTTGCAACTCTCAGACTCAGTCAGCAGTGCCAAGAGCAGACCAGAAATGCCTCAAAAAAAGTTGTGTTCTGAGTGACATCATTCTTGATACTGCGAAACCAAACCTGGATGCTCTTCCATTGCTTTTCAGCCCTTTGTTTAGACTGAAGGTGAGGTAAACAAATTATTTTTTATAGCCAGGTCCAGCTCTGAAGACAACATCCTTAAACTTCTTGCTTTTAAAAACCTTAGGACTCCTTTGAACTTTCATGACTTCTAATATATTTTCACTGGCACTAACATCAGTGCAGCAGAGGTGGGTATATTGTGTACTGCTGTCTCTTGAATCTTTCAGCTCTTGACCATAACAAAAAGCCTCAGGGCCAGTGTCAGGACAGGAAACACAGAGTTATGCAAAATCCACATCCCAGCTTCACACAGACATTTTGTCAGCATAATTCATGTCTCATTTCCACCACTAGAGCTACAGAACGAGTTGTATCATCTACATTATAAAAGCCATGTAGTGTCAAATTTTCTACCTTAGTCTTGTTCCCATGGGAAAAGTGATAAACACACTCTGCTTAGCTTTGTTCACCTCATGACATTCTGCTTATAGTAGTATTAAGAATGTTCTTTGGTGGTATTTAATTGCTTCTTAGTTTTGCTTTTGCTTTGTTTTTATAATTTTTACTTATTTTGCAGTAGATTTTATTTTATCTGAGACAGCATCTCTATTTAAATGTCATACCCCTAGTAATTACTTGTATTTTACGTTACCTGGGGGATAAAAAAACCCTTTCTCTTAAGCAATACGTAATTATGTATTACTCACAATGATTGATGGTTTGTTGAGTGCAGGATCATGAAATAGTATTCTGAATATTACAACATAGCAAGTCCCACCAAATCTCAAGGTTTCAGAAACTGTCACACAGATCAGTCATTTTGTATTATAATCATAAAGGCCTCCCAAAATGATTTAAGCAATAGTAAAAGAAAACAAATTCTTCACTTGCAGAGTAGAGGCAACTTGATCACTGTAATTGTGGAAAAAGCAATAAGATATCACAAGGGAAAATAATCAGGAGACAGTTTAAATTTCTTCTACTCATTTGCTTGATGTTTTTTAATGTCATCTGATATGACCTCTAAGTCAGAGCAGTTCTAATAAATGAAGTAAAACTATGCATGCATCAAATCTTTAGGAAAATAATCTTTTTCAGAATTTCTTCAAAGAGGAGTACTTTGAGGACACAGAAGTTAAAAATATGTGGCTGTAGCTTTTCACCTCAGGAGTGTGCCCACAAAGAACAGGATGGCATGGTGAACCAACAGCAAACCTTACCTCTGATCAAGTTAGATTACTCTTTCCAAACAGTCTAGCTTTGGGATAGAAATAGTTCATTGTGGTAAAGAACAGCCCTCACCCTGCTCCTTCTTTTCCCTCCCCACACTCCTACCCACTTCACATTCACATAGTCATGACAATGCACAGAAGGGAAAAAAAATGTTCTGCACAATAGTATTCCCAGACCATGTTGAAGGGTTAGACAAGATCTTCTGAGATGCCAAGATGAGAGTAATTTGAAGATCTGAGGGCCTAGCTCACAGATATCAGATGGGAATTATTCATAATATTCCTATGTAAAAACAATCGGAGAGTGACAGGCATCTTGTAATTTGAGCAAAATGATAGAAAAGACTAGGTAACACTTCACAAAAATGTGTAACAAAAGACATGCAAAATGGGCACTTGCTCTGCTTTGTTAACGAAACTTCCCAGTTTGGCCTTTGTTGAGACTCCCAGGCAGTAACACTCCAAGCCCAGAGACTTTCACTATTGGGACCACAGCCCCTTCACACCGGGTGGCTCCAGTGATTGACAGGTGCCCTGCTTGGCTCCCCACACACCTTACTCACACAGCCAGACCATGTTTCCATACTGGATCCATCCCAGGTTTTCCATAACAGAGTCTCAGATATCCAGTTCCATAAAGCAATTTATTTATGGCACATCATCACAGATACAGCGTCAGCTGTTGTTTTACCAACAAAATAATGTCTGGGCTTTTATACCCTCACAGTGTGCCCGCAGAAAATTCTCGCTCTTCCTGCAGAGTACTCCATTCCTGCTGAGTCTCCCAGTGTCCATCCACCTGGCTGCCACCACCTGTCTTCGTGCCCTTTGTTAAACAAAGTGTTGGCATTTCACAGCCGTTTCTCTAGAGCTCCCCCCCAGGCATCAGCCTGCATCTCAATTTTCATCCTGCAAACCGAGCTACCAGCACCAGATGTATTCTTCAACACCTTGCACAGACAATAGTGTTTGGTATGTATGGTTGTGTATTCAACTTAAAATAAGCTAGAACAGTCCACTAAAACTGTTTTCTCTAATTTGCATGCAGAACGGCTATTCCATTTAATGAGACTCACTCACACAGAGCTGTAGGAAATGGAAAACTAAATCAGCCCCCTTGACAAGCCCAGAGAATTAAAACTCCAACTTACTAATATAAAGAAAATAGTATCATACACTTTAAATTAATATCTTATAAACAAAAATATAGCTCTGGAAACCAGAGCTAGATAAAGCATTCCGGTGAAAATACTTTTGACTTTTCAGAAGAGGAAATGTCAATTTTGAATACATAAATTTTCTTCCCCATTAGAACATGACAGTTTTAATGGCTCTAGGACAAGATGGAAGAGAAATTCTGCCATGTTTTTGGCAATGACACAGTTTGCCATGCAAAGAAAGTGGTTTGATCATGGTATAAAGCCTTAGAGCTGTCCTGCTGCAAAATGAGAAGGTCTTCAACACCTTTATGCTTTCAAATATTTGAAATATTTGGAATGGAGAAAACCATCATATTACTCGGTTTCATCTCCAATTTTCTTACTTTTATGACTATTACATAGTAAGTGATTAGAACATTTGTTTTCATGTGTAATGGTACAGCATATCTTCAGCTGAAGTAAACAATCAGTGGAAAATGACTTTTATCTCTTACAGTCTCCAAGAGCTTTAACTAGTGGGAAGGATGCCAGTATGACAGGGATGCTTGTTCTCTAAAGTGTTGGAGAGAGGAAAACCTCTGCACTGGAAATTTTTGCTGATTTGAAGGCTTGGTTATGTCCTTCTCCATTCACTCACACTATGCAAGAGATTGAGGAAGAAGCTCTGAAGTCCTGAAGCAGTCAATAACGTCTTGAGTTATGTTGTGCAACATCTTTTTCCAGTAGAAAGAATCTTACACTATTGTGGCTGCTTTGATTTGTCAGATGACCTTAAATTAAAATACAGACACAGTGAGTCTAAGGGAGCAGAACGTTTCTGACCACTATGCAGTGATGCTTTCATGTCTTGCTTCATGCAGATTTGCTTTTTTCCCATTGCTGTTGACACAAATAATACCGCTTTTAAGAACAGGAAGTGAATCACTGCCACATCTGTGAGCTCTATTGCAGCAGTGCCCTGCCTTGCAGCATTATGCACTTTGCTGTGCATTGCAATCCTGTGGTTCCTCTGATGATGTTACGGATGTAGTGGAGCAGCAGGGAATAGTTGCACACTACACACATCATGTCAGTAAAGCACACTTACCTTTCCACCACACCGTTGGTAGTCACACTGGGGACAAGGTCTAACACATGATCTACTTCTAGTCCTGGCACAGCTGTGTGGTGGCTTGGGGCTGCCGAGGGTGGCCAGCAGCAGAGGTAGGTCAATGCATGATGGGGTCATTTCGAAATCACCACAGAAAAATGGAAAGGCAAAATATCAATTGCAGTGTTCCTGTTCAGCTAATAATGGACAACACCTGCTGGGGATATAATGTGTGTGGTTCTTTGCACAAATGTGCTTTCTGCCAAGCACTGACAGGTACACTACTGCTTGAATGAAATATTTTTTCTGCCTTATAAAGACAAACTAATTGTTGCTATGGTAATAGAATCAGAAAGCACTAGAGGATGAAGTTATTAGAATTTAGATTAGTGTTCTGGTTTTGGCTGGGGTAGAGTTAATTTTCTTCACAGTAGCATGGGGCTGTGTTTTGGATTTGTGCTGGAACCAGTGTTCATAATTCAGGCATTTTTTCTTTACTGCTGAGAAATACTTGCACATAGCTGAGTCCTTTTCCGTTTCTCATCCCACCCCACCAGTGAGGAAGCTGGAGATACGCAGGGAATGGGGAGGGGACACAGCAGGGACAGCTGACCCCAAATGACCAAAGCAACATTCCATACTATTTGACATCATGCTCAGCATATAAAAGAGAGGGAAGAAAAAAGAAGGGGGACGCATTTGGAGTAATGGCATTTGTATTCCCAAGTCATTGTAACACATGAAGATGCTTTCCTGGGAATGGCTGAACACCTGCCTGTGCGTGGGAAATTGTGAAGGAATTCCTTGCTTTTCTTTACTTTCATATGCAAGCTTTTGCTTTTCCCATGAAACTGTCTTTATCTCAACACAATATTCCTCTTCTGATCTCTTCCCATCCCACTATGAGTGAGAAGCTTGTAGGGGATAGTTGCTGACTGGGTTGCTCACAACCCTCAGTCTAATTTTTTTTTTTTAATTTATGTCCCCTTTTTTTTAGTCATGGTGTGGAAAAGAAGAAAGATTTTTGTGTATTGCAAAAATCCCCACAAATGCTGAACCCATTAAAACTATTCAGTAGCTGGTTTGTGAATAATTTTGTATCACAGCATCACAGTCCTTTCAACAGAAAGATTTCAGTTAAAATATTATTGCAGATTTTTAATGATTTTCCAGTTAGAAGTGAAGGCCTGACTTTTTAGTCAGAGTGGAATTTCCATTTAAAGCAACAACCACTGTGTGCAAGGAAAAATCTTGTCTTGCGCTGCAGTTGAATACAAAATAAGCAATTTAAAAATAATATAAGGTGGCTGATTGTAAGTCCTTATATATGGACAGTGCTCTGAAGACATTGTGAGTTATAAATCCTTCATATATTGATAAGGCTTTCCCCTGATAAAAAATAGTTGAAGAAGCAAAATTAAGGCAATAGCAATGGTTTTCTGAGCATGCTAGTCATACAGATCATTTTACCGTGAACAGCCTCCTCATAATTTCTCACTCTCCCATACAAGTTTTAAATATATCATTGCAATTGTTTTTAAAACAATCGTGTTGATTTTAAATCTACTGTCACAAATCACATGATTTCTTGGGAGTTTCACAAATCACCTTGATTTGGCTGCTTAGCATTTCTTTCAGGCATTTCTCATATTTTCAGCCTAGGACTTTAACCAAATAAAAATTTTTACATGTTTATTTCCTGCCTTTCCTATTTTCCATCACTCCTCCATCACCATTAGAGGCAATGCAAATGTGTTTTCTGTCACTTTACTGAAACAGCTCTTTTTAGGTACCATTCCCAGAAGAAGACTTTTCTGATAATATACAAATATTAGTATTCAAAGCATCTTTCAGTTTTGCCTTCATTTAATATCCATGTATACAGAGCAAAAGCCATTGAGCAATGCTCAAATTGCTTGGTGGATGTTTTACATTGTACATTTCTTGTGACATTTCTGAAAATGGCTTCATGACCCCAAAGGAAACCTGGAGACAGGATACATGTTTTCTGATAGTGTAAGAATGTGTTACAAACCCCTTTTGAAATCCATTCTTTTTTTATTTGTCATGGCAACATCTAAATAACTTACTTTGGGGTAACAGCCCAACAATCTTCTACAAATTCTAAACTGTTACTAACCCAAATTATTGACATTTCACATTTGCAGTGTATGCTCCAATTCCATGAGATAGTTAAACACATGAATAGTTTTGTCCACTTGAGCAGTTCCTGCTGAACAGATTAAAATAATTTTACAGTATTTGATTGCTTAAATGTCTTTATGAATTGGAATCTAAATTTACTGCTGAAACATATATGCTTTTTGTAGAAATGCCTGTCTTTTAAAACTGTATTTTTAAATTATAAATATTATGTTTTGATTCCAATCTGGAACTTGTGTTTGGAACAAATACTTGGGAACTCAAGCTGGTGTTTCTCACACTCTGTGCCATTGTGTTCAAAGTACTTCAATTATTTTATTTTAAAATTACATCAGCAATACAAATACTGAGATTTTAAATTGCCAAAAATAGTCTTTACTGATATAATTGAATAGGTTATATAATTTGCTGTTTACTTCCTGATCACATGGTCTCTTTTAATAACTTTTAATCAGCACCTGTAAGAAATAATCAAGAGAAATATGTATGTGATAGAGCAAGCAAAAAAGCAGCAGGGTGTTTTTCACACTGGAGTGTGGTGCAAGAAAACAAAAGATGTTTATTAGGAATACACTTCAGTGCTCTTCATTGCCTACTAACAACAAACAAGAACCTCCAATAATACATAAAGCAAATTTTTTGTCTTGTCCTAAAACTTTCTGAATTAGTGAAAATCTACATTTAGCTAATTCTACCCTAAAATCCTTTGTATGAAAATTTTGGAGAAAAAGTTTATCTTTAGCCTTTGAGGTTTCTAGTGACATTTTTTACAGCACCTTGGCACAACTGCAAGCAATTCTGCAATTGGAATTTGAGAACTTCCTAAGAACTATTTTTTCATATCCCATGAAACATAGGTGAATGCTGGCAATTCTAGTTCACATTAGATAAGATAAAGACATGTTTACTTTTTTAGTGTCCTAGTTCTTAAAGTAAACAAAAAAAACCCAAGAAAACAAAACAAGAGAAGAAAAGGAAAAGAAAATAAAAGGAATGAAGTCCCATCCTCATGGAATATTTCTTTTTACAGATGTAAAGAGAAATTTCAGCCTATTATTGAAAACTCTTTATCAGTGGTATTTCTTGTCAAAATTCATGTGTTTCTACAAACAGAGGAGAAAACAGAAGTTTTGATTTATAGGAAATTGCCAACTACTTATAACTACAATACTTCTACTGGAGAAGTAAATGTAAAGGAATTGCATGTCTCACTCTGAGATCAGAAATGTTTCATACTCAAATTGCCATTGTCAAATAGTATTATGGAAATACATAAAAGTTTGACTGGCAAGCTGAATATTTATAGCATTTTTTCCCCTCTTATTTACACAACTTTCCACATATGGATTTGTCTGCTGTGAGGTCAGGAATACATTATCCTTTGGGGCTGACCTTGAGCTGTGAAATTATGGATGGCTGGAGAAGAACTGAGCCAGAAGAACTGAGCAAAACTGAGCCAGAAATAATGCAAGAGACACAAAAAAACCCCCCTCACAGATATTTGGAAAATAGGATTTCTTTGATATGAAAAGATAATACACAGGAGGATAGTAAAAAGGAAAGTGCTTTTCAAGTGCATTAGAGGTATCAAACTTGATTTTAACTGGTATAAGCTGAAGTAGCACAAGTGGCAAGACAGGCTCATAGCTCATGTATTTGAAGAGAACAAATGTCAGACTATCAAAACACAATGCAAGTAAAGAAAAAATGGTAACTGCTCACGGTATCATTGATATAGAGACTTGCATAAACTGCCAAATCTGAGACAAACTGTAACCAGCAAAACTATAGCTTTAATGTTCAGTTGTCATTCATCTGGTAAAAATCACAGAAACCTAGGAAACCAGTGATTGCTGATTAAATCAGATCCTTTTGTAATAAGACCTAAGTCTACAAACCCCTCATCTTTGCATTTGGGACATTTTTTCTGCCAAGAAAACAGGGATTTTACTGAATGTCACTGAGTGAGTTTATAGCCCCTCAGTCTCCAGAGAAAACTTATCCAATTTGTTTCTTATATAGATTAAAACAAAAAGTGATGGTGTGGGGTGGAGAGTGAAGGGGTGGAGTGCAGGTGTGTCCTGAACATGCTGGAATTGAAAAAATTAGGAATGTCTATGCTAAATTGGACTAAAAATCTATTTAGGCCACTATCTCCAGCAGGAACTGGTGGCATGGGTCTAGGGAAAAGCAGGATAGGACAAACTTATAGCAACATTCCTCCATTCTGTTGTCACTGCCTTCAAGAGTTCATAGCTCAGGGATTTCCAAACCCAGAGGTGGTATCTTTGTGTGCAAGAAAATGAAAGCAGCTAAAATAACAAAATATCTGAGCAATGAACCCTCTGCCTAAAGAATCCCAAAGCAGCTGCGATTAAGGTAGAAGAGATTTAGCACTTAGGTTTTTTTCTATGGATAATGTCCTGAATGGCTGAACTGTTAGCATTTTAAACTTAGTTCAGGTGTCATTACACTACATTTACAATAATAACTTCAGGGAAGATGCATTTCAACTATATGACAACCACAGATACACACTACACAATTTACAGTGCTTCATTATTCTAAAATATACTCAGAGCGGGAAAAAAATTGAAATGTCATCTTGCTTCAATAAGAAAAATGACAACAATGTGTACTTTGTGTGGTCGAAAATGGGTTTTCTGAGTTTCTTTCTCTGGTGAGGAACCAATTCTTTCAAAGTTTTTCCCAGGACAATATTTTGTCCTGTCTTTAATGCCAATGTTTGCTTAAATTATGATTAAATAGAGAAAATTATTTTCTATTTATAGAGTATGCATGACACATATGTAGCTTTGTAACACTCACCTCAAGAAAAAGGAAAAATTAAAAGAAAAAAAAGAAGAAAACTGGAAGTACATATAGAATCAATTTCATCAACATTATATGAGACTTGGGATATAGCATATGGTTGTTTCGTGCTTACTGCTTTCCTGAATTCATGCCTGTGTTACTGAAGTGGTTACAAGGAGATTTTTTTTCTTGTAGGAAACAGTTCATTATGATATATAGGAATGAGATAAAGATGGTGGGCTTTTGGCTTCTTTGAAAATGTATTAGAATCATGAAATCATAGAATGCTTTGGGTTGGAAATGATCTTAAAGATTATCTACTTCCAACCACCCTGACATTGCTTAAAGCCACATCCAATCTGGCCTTGAACACTTCCAGGGATGGGAAATCCACAACTTCTCTGAGCAAGCTGTTCCACTGCCTCACCACTCTCACAGTAAAGAATTTCTTCCATTTACCCGATCTAAACCTACTGTCTTTCGGTTTAAATCCATTGCCATTGTCCTATCACCACAGGCACTTATACAAGGTCTCCATCTAGCCTGACCTGCTGGACACATTTCCTTTGATGCAGCCGAGGACACAGCTGACTTTCCGGGCTCCCAGCACACACTGCCAGCTCATGTTGAGTTTCTCATCAACAAACCCCTTGAATTACTTTGTGCATTGATTCCTGATAGAAAGTATTCCTAATAGTTAATATGAAATAGAAGCCCAGTTTATATTCTTATTAGATATCTTATGACTTTTTCAGCCAAACCATTCAAATATTAAGGATGGTTATAGAATAAAAAGGAGAAGCTTGGGCAGAAATTCTAAAGTGGAGACCACAAAAATCCAACAATGTTTAGGCAGAAAACTTTTAGCTTTCTGTGACTTGGAGTTACTGTGAATCCTCTATCTAAACAACAGAAAATAACATTATCAGCATCTTACACATTGCAACAGAAGATTTCTTTGAAACTCTCTTTTGATTATGATGTTGTTTCTTCTATATTATATCCAAGAACCAGCAGATACATGGCACATTCCACCTGTTCAGAATAGCTTTTATGTTCTTGTTTTCTGAAAGAACCTTAATGCACTTTTGTGGTATTTCCTTTTCTTCTGTTAAATGATTTAGAGGGTGCCTTCAATAAAGTGATTAGGCATTTTTTTATAAAAGAAGGTGGATCACTTTAATGCTTTTATGGTATAGAGGTACCATTGATTCGAGCATATTATGACGATTCTAAGGCATAGTACATACATATTCTAAGAACATAGAAGGAGCTGGATGTAACTGCCTTGCTTTGCTTTACTATTAAGTAATCTAAGTTGCAGAAATGCAAGCTGATTCACCAAATTATTCATAAGGACAATACTCTCATTCCCTTCAATAGTGTGCATGGAAGTGATAAACAAGCAAACACTTATGTAACTTTATACAGCCTGGTAGACTAAAAGAAAACTCTCTTGGCAGCAGGTGGTGGATGCAATGAGGATATAGCAATGAACATAAAGAGAATTGGTGAGCAACAATTAGTAAGAAAAGTACACTTTTTTCTCCATTTGGTATTTTGTTACTTATGCAACCACATTTAGGGAAGTCATTATCATACCAACAGTCATGTACTTCTTTCCTGAAGATGAAAGAAGGATATCCAAAATTTTGTATGAAAAGTTTTTTGGTTTTTTTTTTTTTAGAATGTAAGCGAGAGAAAGCAAATATTTGTGTGCATATTCTGGAAAGAGGTTATATTGCACAGGTGATGAAATATTAAGGAAAATGCATACACATTTACATATCTATGTAAAACCGTCTCATTAACCAGATGGAATATTCAATAGGAAAACCTAGTTAGTCAAGGTCTAGATCCTGAAATTGGAGTTAGGCACAGTTGTACTAAATTCTGCAGGACTAGGGACAAAGAAGCTTCACTACACAATAATATGTACATGTTGCATTACCTTACTCTGATCATAGTAAAAACCCTAAACCTGCCAGTTTGCCAAATTTTATGTCTCCCATCTTTTGCAAAGACATAATCATTGGCTATCCACATATAAGGATTCACAGTGCTTTGCATAGACATGGTGAGATTACTTTAACTTGCAGACAACATTAATGTGAAATAAATAACACAATTCAACCAATCCTTGGTTTACTTTATGGAGTGATTATGTAAGGCGTGGTCCACAGCCACATGGTACCTGTAAAACATTTGATCTTGTTAAGTCATGAAAAGTTGACATGATACTTGAACATAACCCATCCCCATCCATATTAATTGCAAAGCTGAAATCAGTTTTTTTATCAGTCTGCAGACACTGCATCATCTAGCTTTTTTAATGATCCTGATTTCTTATGGTGGTGTGCCCACTTACATTTCCAGACAGGACACTCATAACTATTCAGCTGAAGACTAAATGGGTGAAAATTGCACATGGAGGAACTGTGAGGTGTAAATTAGTTAGGGTAAAATGCCTAAACTTAGACCCTCTGAGTTTCTGCAACAGTTTATTTCCAGATGGATTTCCAGATATTCCTAGACATAAGAGATGAGTGTTAAGAACTTGAAAACTTAATTAAGCTCAAGTTAGTACAAAATTGCTTGTCTTATGCAGAAGAAACAAATTGTCCCTGATGGCCAAAAGTCAGCTTGCTACATTACTGCAACTGACAAAACAATATAAAGGACAACGAGGGAGTGAGTGTGTAGCATAATCAATCAGGGTAGAAGCACTGAACTTGTTAATTCTCCAATAGAATCCAGTATTCATATCTGCTACAGGTTGTCATTTATCTTTTCTCATCTATGACAGCTAGTCTAACACTTTAGCAAGTAATTTCTATTTATCACAAGTTCCTACTCCAGACAGAAATATGGACTTTTCCTCAAAGAGAGTAAGAAGCACAAAAGCGATACACTCATTTTGGCCATATATACTGTTCTCATGACATCTATTTCATAGTCCTTGTCAGCTAATGCAGAAAGAGCAATGTGATTCTGCTTGCAGGTTTCTATTTAATAACACCTCATTTAGGAAAAAAAGAAAAAGAAATTACTATGTAGGAGGACTAGTGAAATTTCTAGTGGTATTATTTTGCTATAAAAGAAGCCTAGTAAAACAGCAAAGTTAGGAAAGCTGTGTAATATGCCATCTCCTTTTTTACTATTTCATTGGAGTTTTGTATGTGAACAGAAAGAAACAAGAAGCAGGGTTGAAGTTTTCCCAAACTGCATCTTCATTTCCCTGAGAACCAGAAACATGTTCGTATTTCAAAGACTTTTTCAGTAGGTTTCTTTCCCTACATGACTTTAATTGTATTTTCACAAGGACTCTTCCTGTTTTTAATGATTCTTCATGGCTTTAAATACTTGTGTGTATAATGGTGTTGAAATCACTCCACCATTTCTTGTCAGTTAATCTCTCCTCTTGGGTTTGAATTACATACTCCAGGATATAAGCCCAGGGTACTTCACCTATACTAAATATTTATTGGGCAAGGATTCTCACCAGAATTTAGTGATCTAGTCTTTTGTTCAGTTTGCAGCAGTTAACCTGCTATCCAGGTGTGAAGGAGAAAAGTTTCTCACTTTGCTTTTCTTGGTCCACTGTCATGGTACCTCATTATATTCCTGCAAGAAATCCTTGTGCTCTTGTAAAGGCAGGTTTTCCTTAAAGGTTAAATGTCCCTTTTCCTGACAGATCTCCTGTGAGTAGAATGTTACAGTGGCTTAATGATTCTGGCTCAGCTTTGCAACAGCGAAAGCTTAGACAGGTGTCTCAAGAGAAAAATCTTCTAAAAATATGCTTGCAGAAATGTTGTATTAAGTGTTGAAAATTGGTTAAATTACTTGCAGTAGGTGGGGGTGCATAATTCTGTTTGCTTCTTTTCCAAATCCTATGACTAATGTTCACCTTCATAAGAGTAATTTTTGCCTTGGGAGCCACTGCAGTTCATCTTTACTTCTTCCGGCACTTTATAAGCACTTAGTAGTAAATCATCTGGACCCAACTACCTGATCTCATGTATTGGTTCATCAACCTCTTTCTTTGCAATGTTAAATCATTTGTAAAGTTAAATTTAAAAAAAATGAGGGAAATTATGCTGAATTCATGAACATATTACTAGATTAACTTCAAGAAAGTAATTCAGCTGGCAAAGGTGAGTGATATATATTTATTTTAAATTAGTTTTGTCAGAATATTCTGTTAAATTAAATACAAAAGTTACAATTTAATGAAATTATTTCATTCTGTCTATTTAAAAGGCTTGATCCATTAATTATTTAAAGCAGAGATTATCTAGCTTGAAATAAATGTGCTATTAAATCTATCTCTAAATTGATTTGCATTATGCACTGCAAAATTCGTGTCTGACAAGATACCTTGTTTATTATTTTGAATTGGCTGCAGCCAGGTATGTCAGGAACCTGTAACAAACCCATTGAAAAAACCACTGTTTCCTCACCTCCCAAACCTCACTAAAGCAATACTTAACCTTTGGCATAACATTTTCCAGATTTGTAGGCATTCCTATTAAGGAACTGAGCAACCTGGGGGCAGTTTGCCCTATTGCCTTTGTACTTCTTACCTGCTGTCTATTTAATATATAATTAAGCTGTCTGTGGCTTTTATTTTGCAAATGTGCATTCATCCGATATGTGAAGGGGGAGGGGAAGCCTCAGACCATTCTTTTTAGTCTTCAATTTTCCCATTAGGATGTACTCAGAAAGGAAATTAAATTGGTGCTGTGCTGATGATTTATTGCAGGAAGGAACACAGTTTACACAGAGAAAAGTGCAATTTTAATTTTGCACAGTTCACTAATAGCATATTTATGTGTTCTTCCTATAGGTATTGCAGTAAAGATGACTGTGGTTTTGTCTCCTAATAAGAAGAAAACATAAAGCTTATTTTCACTTTGAATATATAATTCTAATATATTTTTGTATAATATATAGATAATATATTTTCTGTACAACATATGTATAATATAGACTTATTAATTCAAATAAATCTATATTTTTTAAAACTTAGGGGCTGTTTACACATGACAGTGATATATATCTAACCATATCTTAAAATATATTGGCAGACATGGGCACAATTACAGTAAGAGTTCAAAAAGTTTATTATGCATTTTTAAATCATCTAAGTAGTTTTCCAAAGTCACCTAAATGATGCTGCCTCAATCAGTCCTTTGGAGCTGGCAAGTTAGGAGCTCCTGCTGTTCATGCTAATGTATTTTGCATTATTATCTCACTTCAGATGATGCCGATTTGTGAATCAAAATGTTAATTAATTAGATAAATAATACACACCATTGACTTGTATTAGACTTGTGTAATCTCTATGTCATGCTAACACCCATTTATTTAACCTCTGGGCTAAAAATATAGTATTTTCTTTTGGATGAGATAGAAACATGTTGTTTTCAGGAACTGTTANAAGGTCTTGAATCAATACCATCTAAACCATTTTTTTTTCTGATGAGCTAATCTGTCTGCTACTGGATTGGTCACATCTAGTGTTATAGTAGATGTAAAGGATCATTAAAAGGACAAAATTCCATAAATACAAACTTTAAAGTTTATAATTACATAAAAAGAATCATATAGCACCATAATTACTATTTTGGTGAATAGTAATTACTATACAGTCTCAGTAAAAATTAAAAGAATAGACTGGAATGCTTATATACACAATCATTTGGCAAAGTAAAGGCATATTAGAGCTGGTTATCCAGCTCTTCACTTTAAATTTTGCTTACCAAAAGATATCTTTTGTAATAGGGGGGATGGTTTTTTTCCTTCTCTGAGAATAACATGACATAATGAAAGAAAAGTACCTATTGGTTTTGGAGATGTTTCTTCAGTCATTTTTTTTCCCGTTATCGATTTATTCATTCTTGAAGACAAAATGGGAAAAGAAAAAAAAAAACTAGGAAGAAAAAAAGTGGAGAAGAAAATCAAAGTTCTTCCATTCCCCAAATTTTAATGCCTAAACTTCTCCAAACCAGTTAATGTGATGTTTTCAATATCTCTGCAATCAAATCACTTAAACATTTTTTTCTCCTACTTACTTTTGATGTGCTCTTTATGTCACCATTCTGTACAGAAGTGGATGAAAGGCCATATGAATGGACAGGTAGAAGAACTATTTCTAATGAAGATGGATGTGATGTTGCTGCTGTGTAGCAGAGCATTAAACTTTCTGACACAGGTTGAAGTCACCACACTACACAGAGCATAAAGAGATGTGCAGTGACGGGCTGAAAAAGTAAGTAAAATTCTTATTAAACACTGAAAACCACTATTCTGATATTTGCATGTGAATTCTGAATAATACAGCACAACCTTAGAATATTTTCTTTAATTTTGGTCTACTGTATTCCTTCTGGTTTATATTAGTCACTCAGGTGTGGTATTCCTCTAACACTCTAATATTACTCAATTTCTCTTGGCATTTTGCCCATTTACTATTATTTACTGCTGCATAAATAGAACAATAAGGCTGAAATATTGGGGGTTTTAATAAATACATATTTTATTTTAATAGTGTTTTTTACTGAGCTAGCTAGTTTTTATGGTTACAAGTGTTCTTGTTTAGCCGAAAAACCAATCCTCCATGCATTTAAACAGCTCAGGCTTTGCGATGTATTCAGGAAGATCTGCCTTAAAGTGGTACTGAACCATTGTTATTCCTAGTTTAAACAGATTGCTCGAAGTTGGCAAGATCACTTTCAGATTTTTCTTTGCTGGAATGGTCTNAAACATGTTGTTTTCAGGAACTGTTATCTAGGAGATATGGAATATCTAAATGTCCTGTTACAATTTAATATAAGCAATTTTTTTTAAATTATCTGAAAAGTTATTTCACTGTCTTATATGAGACAACACTGGATGAATCTTGTGGAAGGGATTTCATATTTCCTCTTTTTGCATTATATCTTTAGTAATTTGGAGTTAATTTTACTCAATAGCATATGATATCATATGCTATTCGATGTGGGACACTGTGTGCTTTTTTCCAGAGTCTATTCTAATTCTGATTCCAAGCGCTTAAATTTATCCTCTA
>VWZV01001799.1:563397-627536 GCA_013397155.1 Irena cyanogastra
GTCTTCATTTTGTGTCTTGATTTTAAGGGATTTCTGCTTTAAGTCTTTCATAAGAGTTGAGAGATTTTAACTTCTGCTTTAAGTCTTTCATAAGAGTTGAGAGATTTTAACTTCTGCTTTAACTCAAATAGGCAGCAAATTTAACCTGATATCTACAGAGAAACTTTTTATCCAATACACAAGGAAAAAGTCCTGGCACAGAGATTAAGTATAATTTTCCATAGTCCTCCTTCTCCTTGTTAAAAGCTGCATTCCCACATACATGGTTATAATTACAGTACATGAGCATCTCATCCAATCCTTTCTATCCTTGCAGGACCTTTCAGAGGGGTCAGGGGAAACCATTGCATCACTTGTACAGGTGCATGGAAAGTTTTGTTAGTCTTTTCTGTGGGGTTAATAACAGAGAAGTTGTATAATAGACCATTGCTCACCTGAGACTATTGAATCTTCATTTGTCAGGTCATGTAGAAGTCTGTCCTTTGCAAGCAACTACTGTCAACTCTTGGACTTCTTTCAGAGTTTTGTGCAGGTTCTCCACGCATCAAAAGTTTCTATGGCTTTCCCTCTTTTCACTTATGTTTTCAGGCTTCCTCTAAAATTTGTAATTTTAAGTGGACTGTGTGTATCCTCCATTAAATCCTACTCCTACTGCATTCCTATTTCAGTATTTTTTTTTTTCCTGGCATACTAGTGTTTGGAAATCCGTAGTACCTTTGAGGAACAAATAATTTTTGTTGTTGCAAATATTTCTCTCTTTAGTTAGGGCATACCTACATGACCAAACTCAGTCTTTGCTTTGGTTTAGAACTACATAAGCCAAGTTCTTTTAGAAGGAAGATAACCAGGACAGCACAAAGAAATATTTTACTCATAGAAATAAATCCTTCTGAGGAGTTAATTGGTTGCTATTGCAACACTTTAGCACTTTCAATAAGCATTTTGGTGCCCAGTGGATCTTACTCGTCTCTCAGCCTACCCAGAACAATGCTAACAGCACTTTACAATTCATCTATAAAATGTTTTCCTTCACCATCAGTGCACTGCTACCTATGCAGAAGGTGACAAACAATGAAAGATAAAATGTGTGGGTGGCTTGTTCTGTGGCTGTGCACAATCCTTTACAAAATCACTGCCTGGCATGGTGTTTGTTCAACATTTTCTTCATGAAGAGAATAAACATTTTCTTCTTTATCTTTTCAAATGTATCAAGTGATCTGTTGATTTTTACAGAAGCTCTAGAGATTACTTCAGTGGTGATGATTTGCATCAGGCATGAGAGGTCTACTTACCACTGGTCTCTGTTCAAAGTAAGGGAAGAAAAAAGAGGCAATGTGCAACTTAGTTTGCTATATTGTAAGGTAGTTATCTAAGACAGGCCAAGTGAGCCCAGAACTGTTTATCCCATTTATTAATACACAAATTCTAAGCAGCTAGCTCAGAGGTAAATCTCTCCTGTACATATCTAGCGTGAGGTAGCCCAAACTTCCTTGGGCTGGAAGTGTTAGGTTTCATAAGCTTTTGGCAGGGTATTCTTTCATGCATATGGCAAGTGTTTTCATATGTGGATGTTTCAAATGTTTCTGTTATTTGATTATTTTTATTTTTTTTTCTCTTCCTTTAGAGTTTCAGCTTGATTTATTCTGCTTAATTTTTTCCCCTTACTTATTTTCCTTTTTTGGTATTTCTTTGTGCGGTTCTCATCATTACAGGAGTTATAAGCCACACATAGAAATTTTGAAAGTAGTCCATTAACATTGTATGGTTTGGCTATGTCTTAGAGGACTTCCTTTTTGTGACTCAATTCTGCTAATTTTAATTCAATTTCTTCTACTTTTCCTACTTTGTTTAGATTTTTTTCTACTATAATGTAAATTCTTCAATTCTATCTAATATTATTTCAGTCCCATTGCTAAAGTAATTGTGATCAATGTTTTACTGATTCCATTTGACATTTTTGTCACCCATTCTTTCCTCTAAAGTGAACAGGGACTGTTTATAACTAAGTTTCCTGCATGATATAGCACACAGGTCATCATCCTAATTCTATCCCCCTCTGCTGCATTTTGGATCTGGCTTTTTTGTCATTCAATATTTGTCCTGGTGTTAATTCCTTACCCACTCTTTCCCATACACACTAACAGATAAGATATCATATTTAGGACTCTGGGATCTCCTTTCTTCCCTTTTGAAACAACAACAGCATTCTAGTTAGTTTGCACTGGGGCAAGCTAACATATTTTGCCAATAAAATGGCTTTTTACTCTCCAGTTTTCTTCTCTGCCATTAAAAAACAATAGATTTAGAACCAATAAAAGCAAATGTTCCTTTATGCAGCATATAATCAACCTGAGAAATTTACCCTCACAGGAGGCCATCAAGTCAAATACCCCGGTTGAATGTTAAAAAGAAGTGGGCTAATTATATGAACACTAACAACATTTGTAGCTATGCATGCCAAAATTAATAATAAGGGTATACAAAATGTCATGCTTCAGGGCATAAATTGGTTAGCTGCAGATGTGAACATGGATTCCTACTCTCCACAGAAATGTCTGCAATTGCTAGGATGTTTTTTTGAAGAGGATATGAAGCAACTTTGAAGGGGGTTTGTCACATTTTGGGATTGGGTTTTTCTCTACTTCCTCAGAGACCTAATTGAGGTAAGAGACTTTCTTGTACTTTTTGTCTATGAAGAGGAAGGAGTTCTGTATTAATGAATTGCTGCAATATCTTTCTTCAGATCTGCCTTTTACTCTCACTTATGTCTTGGTGCCACTCAACAGTGATCCAGAAAGTGATGTGCAGCATTTTTATATTTCCCAGCTTTGATAATCTCTCAGTTATTTTTCCTTTACTCTAGTTCTACTTCTTCATCTTCTACCTAAATAGTAAGGCTTTGAGGTGGGTTTTACTTTAGACAGGAATCATCTTATTGTTGAGCATGAATGCAGGAAGTACCAAACTATAGTCCTGATTATGCTGAGCTAATATCGCAATTATGATAAGAGCTGAAAACCAAAGTGCTCAAAGCTATACTGTGGATCTTTGCACAAACTCTTTTCCTAATTATTCTTCCCCTTGCAAAACTTCAATATCTAAAAAAAAAAAACTTATCTGACAATGACCTTCTACACAGCCATGTCATTTGCAGGGTTTTTCCATTCTTAGCTTACAGATTTACTTTTTTTTTTCTTACAAATATTGGCCTATTTAAACAACTTTGAGATTTCAGGACAACGATTTTCCTTACATTTGAATCACAAACATGTTATAGTCTTGAATAAGTTCAAAAATTAAAACAATGTACTTACTGTTCCATCAGTCATTCTTTCCTAGCAGACAATGTCAGCTTTTGTTTTTCTCATTTGTAACCATGGATTGTCTTAAATTTCTGCAGATTCCTACAGTAATGTGAAGAGGAACAACCTAGACTTAAATAGGATAAGCTTTTAGTCTCATTTAGAAAATCTCATGGCAAAGCTCAAGTCAATGTTGATAGTCAGTTAAGCTGGGTGACCAGTTCTTATGTGACCCTTTCAAAATTCTTCCTGGATTTTTAATAGGAGTATTGATGAGCTCTAAAGAAAACAGGCTGTGTCAGCTGGACCTCCCATTAAACTGGGGAAATAAAGCTGATGTGGAGTGAAATAGAGTCAACACGAACACAAGACGGTTGGTATGCAACGTTATTGTCTACAATATTTCTGCCTAAATAAAAGTCTCTAGTCAGCTGTTTCAGCTGATGGGAAGCTACAAGTTTTATCATTCATTAAACAATGACGTTGTATAAAAAATCACTGGCAAATAACTAGTGAGATGCAAGATAAACCAATGTAATATATATAATAAGTTAATGTTTAGCCTCTTTCTATAATAGAAAAAAGAAAAAGGAAGGGAAGAGTTGTCGTCTGGGTCACAGATTTACTATATGCATAAGTCCATTTTATAAACATGTTATGATCTGCAATCTTAGACTTTTAAGATATTGTTCACTGGAGTTTAATTTTAAAAGCATATTCTGAGGAACTGCTCTGTAGACATGCTTCAGTGTGCATTCAAAATTTCAGTTGAGATCTGAGAGGAGATGCTCATGCATTATCTAACAAGCAGCGTGATCAAAATACAATAATTAATACATAATATGACTTGTAAAACATAAATGAAAATGAATCAGAGGTAGGAACTTGCCAACCTTTAAACAAGGCTGACCTATTTATATAACAAACCGCTGCAATATTTCTCATGAGTCATTCCTTCCACTCACACTGAGAATACATAATAACCTTTTGTTGTTCTATACCTGAGGTCATTTATTTCTCAGAAAAAATGCATGCATATACACATGGACTTAGTATGAAATGCAAATGCTAATACCTGTCATTAGTGTATGGAGATCATGTGGTTTGCTGAATGAAAAAATTGTAGTTAAGATAGTGATTGATTTTTTCCTATTCTTATGTCAATTCCTTTTTCTCCATATATAGAATCTTTTATCAAAGGGTGCAAAAAATCAACATCAAACTGAGCTCATTTTGTTGTTGCCTTAATTTATGTAGAACCAGAAGAATGCCACCAAAATAAAAAATAGAAAATAATTTTAAAAAAACCACAAACTAAACCAAAACAGAACAATGAAAAGAAGAAGATATTACTCTGCCCAAGAACTAGATGATTACATGCTTGAGTTTGTTTCATTTTGATGAAGAATTTCAAGATCTGAATTGTAAAACTTAAGCACTCCTAAATCATTACATTAACAAAGGAATCCTTCTAAAATGGAATCCTTCAAAACAGAGGAAACAAATTGAAATAATCCGACTCCTAGAAGCAATTATTTTTTAGAAGAAATATGAAAGGGTATAAAAATATAAATCTGTTTGCCTCATAACCTCTCTTTGAATACCCTGATAATGTTAATAAAATATTATTGTCTGTATTTAACGTTCAGACCTCGCTTATTAGGTGAAAAAGACATACCTGCTTATGACACTGCCTCTGGATATTCTGATTTAAATGTCCCCTGCTGAGAGAGTCACATGATGTTACCCATTCTCAGAGGGCCTCTTTTTTATAGGGAATACAGGTGAAATCAACCATGCTACCCAAACTGATAAAAAGTTATATTAGAATCCAGGTGATATAATTTAGTATACTAAGTCCAGTGTAAGATTTTCTTTGTATTACAGCCTTGCACTGTTCTCAACTGTCAATCTAACTTCCAGCACACCCTGAACACACACTGAGTGCAATGCTGCTAAACGCTTGTTTTCATATGGCATATGTTAAAGCACACAAAATGCAATATTAAAGACATCTCTGTCATCTCAAATGAAGTAATCTGAGAACAGTAAAAGAGCAGGAGAGAATAATTACAAAAATTCCTGCAAATCTGTTGAAGGTGTTAGTAGTGGCAAAGATCTGATTTTCCCTTCTCATCCGTTTAATTTGTATGCTTAAAGAAAACTGTTCAGTGAGAGGCTGAAGTGGATTTGGTAGATCAATACTCCACTGATGTTGATATTTGTCAGCATTTTCTTTAGTTGATGATTTATAGGGTGCCAGAAGCATTTATAGAATACTTAACTCTTTGTCATGTCTCAATTTGCTCTGTGCAGGAAATGCTTATTCTTTATTACACTGCATTTTTTAAAAAATAAAGGACATGACACAGTAGATATTTTATATGTGCACTTAAAATATAGTTACAGTACTGCTAGGAGTTATTAGGTTGATGCTACTTGGTCTAAAATCTTGCTAAACTAGATTAAATACCTACCCTTCCTAAATGAAAAAAAGAAATTACCTTTTAGCCTATACAACACTACTTCTAAGAGTTGAAATAACTTCTGTCTTTGAATCCAGACTCTTCTTTTAATAACATAAAAATAATTGAAAATATGGATTCTTTGAAGCTGAATAGCTGATGCTGCTGAAATTAAATCTGAGTGCAAAGTTTTTCCCAAGATCTGTTAAGAAAAAAAGACTTGGAACAAGGAAGCTGTCGCTTTCTGTCATAAAAATATATATTGCAACCTTTTAATAGAGAAATGTAATTTGCAACTTATAGCTGATAATAAGGGGTAAAAAATACCTGACTAAAAATAATGTCTAGCTCTTACATAGCATTTTTTATCAGAAATCTAAGAAAAGCTACAGCCTTTTTCAGGTATTGTGAATCTAAGAGGCATAAAGATGAAGCAAATTCTTCAAATTAGGGGTTTGGCCATGTCAGATTTAATAGCAGCAGATGTGCTCCTGCTCTATGGCACGATGTCTAGCTGGAGCCAGTCCCTAGTATTGTACCCCTGAGGTCAATGTCAAGGCCAATACTGTTTAACATCTTCATTAATGATCTTAATGAAGGGACAGAGTGCACCCTAAGCAGGTTTGCAGATGATGCAAGCTGGGAGAAATGGAAAATAAATCAAATGGATGGATGTGTTCCTGTTCCTATCTGGATTACTCTGTCCAGGTCTGGTTTCTGCAGATTAAAGGACAGCAGCTAAGGCTGAGAGAGCCCTCAGCCGGGAAGAAGATTCAGGGAGGAACTTATCAAAGAATTTAAATACCTGGTGAAGTGAATGAAGGGAAACAAGACAGACTCCTTATGAGCATTGACCACTTAAAGGAAAACAGGTAACAGCCACAAATTAAAATATAAGAAATTCTACTTGAATATATGAAAAAAAAAATAATTGAAGGGTGATTAAACACTGGTCAGATTTCCCAGAGCAGTTGTGGAGTCTTCATCCTTAGAGATACTGAAAACACAACTGTGCACAGTCCTGATCAACCTGCCTTGGAAGACCCTGTTTGAGCAGTAAGGATAGACAAGTTGATCTCCAGAGGTCCCTTTTAACCTCAACAAGTCTCCAAATCCCAGTTCTCTGACACCTGTCCTGAGTAGATGACCACAAGTGACAAGCTTATTTTCCTGCTTTATTTCCACCTAGCGATGGAAAATCCTTCATCATTGAATATACACTGGTGTAAAAGTGAAGTAATGCAGTGATAAAGTATATAGCAACTTAAGGCAATGGTCTAAAAACAGCAGAAGACTATTTTAAACTCAGAAGATATTTGTTTGCTGCTAAGGTAGCAAAGAGAAGCCAACTGTTACTGAGCTGCAGTGTACTAATTAAAAAAATAGCCACAGAAATATTGATATTATCTAAAATCATTTGTTTTACAAGGGTTTTGGCATCCTTCATGGTGAAACAAACAATGTTTAATATTTTATTCATGGATTAGTATAATATATTTCTAAGTAAAATCAATGTTGTGATTTTATTAAGAACAACATTGTACTTCCCAGCAGAGAAACAAAAAGGGCCATAAGTAAGCAATAGCAAAATGAGAAAAGAAATTTCACAGCTAGTGCTAAACCATATCACTACAGAGAGAGAAATAGTTTTTATTCATATTAATTTAAACATGTGCCAACCCACCTGTTTTTTTCTTTCTTTCTCTTTCTGGACTCTTTTTTCCAGCAAAGGAATGATCCTAAAATCATCTGAGAGTTTAATTTACAGATGAAAACACTTGCATCTTTATGACACATTTGCTGACATCTCTGAAGCAAACACACCTCAGCAAAGAGGCTGGAGTGGATCGACACACATGGGGAGGTTTCTTGAGAGAAGTAATCAATATAAAAGAGAACCAATGCCTTTCCTACTGACAACCAAATGTGGGTTTTGTAGAAGTTCTGTCTCAAAGGGCAGGATGTCAGGCTCATTCAGAAGGATCATTATGAAGGACAGGTCTCATGGTTCAACTCCAGCTGGCAACCAGTCCCCACACAGCCAGTCACTCACTCCCTGCACAGTGAGAGGGGGAGAGAATCAAAGGGGTAAAAGTGAAAAAAACTTGTGGGTTGAGACAAAGACAGTTTAATAGATAAAATTGTCACATCATATCGGGACTTGGTAAGCACTTTTGTATGTGAATCACCCTCTCTTTGTACATCTTTGTTGTTAGTATTGTTGCTGTTACAGTTAATTTTCTTATCTCATTGCTGGTTTCAGTAAATTGTTCTTATCTCAACCCACAATTTTTACCTTTTTGGACCTCCAATTCTCAACTCCATCCCTGGAGCAGGAAGGGAGAGTGAAAGGGGTGAGGTGGGAATGAGCAACTGGCTGTTGGTTTGGGACAGTCTTCCTGGTGGAAGGACATTAAATTAGGGAGTGCCATTCCTAAATCAGAACATTTGGGAAGACAAGCCATCATGTTAAATATACCACTCTTCCTCCTTCCCACATTTCTATATACTGAGCATGATGCCATGTGGTATGAACATCCCTTGGATCAGTTGAAGTCAGCTATCCCAGCTGCGCCCCCTCTCACCTGTGCACCCTCAGCCTCCACGCTGGTGGGATGCGGTGAGGAGCAGAAAGGGCCTTGGCTCTGTGTAAGCACTGCTCAGCAATAAAAACCACATCCCTGTGTTACCAACACTCTTTCCAGCACAAGTCCAAAACATAGTCCCAAACTAGCTACTGTGAGGAAAATTAAGTCTACTCCAGCAAAAGCCAGCCCAAAGCTTTTGTGGTCATTCCAGCTCTCTCTCCAGTACAAACCCTCAGCTTAACAAAGGTTAATTTGTTAATATGGAAACAAAAGTGAAGAGGGATGATGAAAAACATTCTGAACAGCTTGACAAAAAGTGGGAAAGAATAGGGGAAACAAATGCCTTCCCAAAATACTTCTCTTGAAATATGCATGAAATGCAAGGACTTGACTAGTGAAATTGAAAATTGCAGATGAGAACATCACACAGCTTTTCAGTTGCACTTAAAAGAGGTGAGGATGTGGGTAGAAGGAGACAATCTTTTTAGGATAGTGAAGCAGCATTAGAAAATAATTGTTATAAAATGAGGAAAAAAGACCAATTAAAAAATAAGAGTCTGCTATTGTCAACAATTAAGTTTGGAAAGTTGTGCAGGAAATGCCAACATATACCTCTCCTTTTTTGATTTAGGACATAACTGTCTTTTCATTTTGAATAGAACCTGTAGTTTATGAAACATGTCCCTCTTCTGACATAACAAGGATACATTTGACAAAGAGCATTAAGCCTTTTTAAAGTTGAGCACCTTGCTTTCTGTTTTTAACCATTCACCAGGACCTGGTGCCTGATAGGTCTTTGATTTCTCGTCCTGAAAAAAAGCCTGATCCCTCCAAGAATTGCATTTCTCTGGCACTGTTGCCTCCTCAATCCCAGTTAACAAGAAACTCCCTTACCTACTTCCTAAGTAATGAAAAAGGAAGGCTTTTCTGCAACTGCAACCCCTCTTCCCTCCCACTTTGTGAAATTAGATTCGGAAAGAAACTTTACAAATGGGATCTCTCCCATTCTCAGGTCCCTAGAAGAAGGTGAGAAAGTTGTGGCTATTGGTGTTACATCGGTCCTGGCACATTTGTTAAAATCCCATCATTAAAAAAAAAAATTAAAAATTAAAAATCTCAAACATAGAGGTCTGTGCAACTAATTGCATTGACAAAATGGTGAATTCTGCCATTACAGATGCTAAATATTTGAGTTTCATCTATCCAGATTTGTCAGCCAACATCCAAATCCTTACTTTCTTACTCCCTGCAGGAAGTTCTGCATAAGGGGATGATTTTTCCACACTCAACCAGAAATAATAGTTCCTATTCCTCCATGCAACCCCCTAGATCAACTCTAGAGTGTTCATTCTTCAACTGGTTCAGTAGCTTTAGCACTGTGAAATAAGCTCTTCATCACTGCTTAGACCCTTCTTTCCTTTCTACTGTCCTGTAGATTCATTCTACACAGAGCGCACAAAAATCAAAAGAAAGCATGAAAAAAAATGTAGAACTCGTATGAACAATCTTTACCCTGTCAACACAGAGTGAGCACCTGCTCACTCTGACAGAAGTTTGCGTGTGTGTTTCCTTAGAGAGGAGAGTATAGAGTGACTCTTTCATGATAAAGTTCCTTTTTTCTATTCCATTTGCCCAGGTCATGCGTTAATATTGCTTAATTATCATTAAGTAGAGATTGCATTTCAGCTAGTGCAAAAAGACAACAGGTGCCTTTATAGGTATGGAACACTACAATTCAGGTATGCTAGAGTATTGGAAGCTTGGTTGCTGAATATTTTTTTTTCTGTTCTCTCTGATTAAGGGAGCAAGAGTCTTCAAAGTCATTGGCTGAAGTGTCTCAGGGTAACAATTTGAAGTCTTAGCTGAGACTAAAGCACATTTTCATATTTATATATTGTGTAGGAGAAAAAAAAAATCTTTGCCCTGAGAAGTTTACAGCCTAAACAGACAGGACTTTAGAAAGACTTTAAAGAAAATAGGAATATAAAAGGGAAGGAATTTCATAAAACTACATCCACTTCCAAAGATCAACTTTCCTACAAGATTAAGAGACATCATTTGTGATTAGAAGAAACAACAATGTGTCATCATTCTGGCCTCACAGAGTATAGTACCAAGCTCTTGGTTCTGTGAAAAGAAAACAAGCATAGAGCCTGAGGGTGAAGAAGGCACGTCAAGGAAAAGATCAGGGAAATATTGGCACCGGAGTTTTCCATGAAGCTTCATTAGAGAATTTCAGCACCTTTTCAGGATTTCAAAAGTTAGTGTGCTGAGCCATTAGAACTCTGAAAAATTGTATTTTTGACTAGCTCCTACAGCATGTTTTTTCAATACTAACAAATACTCTTTGTAAGTTTAATCTTGCAGATCTATTGTATCTTAAGATGCTGCATGATGTTCAAGTTTTCTATTTTGAGATTTTTAAGAGCAGAGTGAACATGTTCAAGGAAGATAAATCCAGTTTGAATGGACAAATGCATGAAACCAATGTTCCCCACATAAGTTGAAAGATAAGTTGACAGAACCAAAATAGCAAGAAATACAGTCTAACAATACAGATCTGGAAGGAGACAAGAAGTATCAAGCTCAGCAATAGAAGCACAGAGGATCTGGCTCTGAGAAAATGCTAAAATCAAAATAAGAGCTTTAGGTTTGAGTGTCATGAGATAAGACACTTTCTTTGCTAATTTGTTTATTGTTACACTCAAGGAAACAGCATTTAATCTTACAACAGTCTAAAAAAAAGCCCCAAAAAACAAAAGAAAACCAATCCAACAGCAAAGAAAAAACTTTAAATCCCTCGAAATACACCACCAAATCAAACAAAAGAACCCTCACCAAGGATGTATCAAAGGCATCTGGCAGATCATCAGCTTCTTGTATTCATACTCACAACTCAAAATTTTTACTTAATATTACTTACTCTTTCTGCTACGGCTGTATAATCTTAGCCATGCATCAGATCTCTACATTATCCATACATTAAGCCTTGGAACGTAATATGCAACATAAAAATGGTCACGGTTTATGATAAACTCTCACCTGGTGTTGTTCTAGATCTCTACTGTGTCAGGCCAGGAGTTTATATGTGTATACTTATGTTGAATACTGACAACATAGCACAGCAGCAATATATGTCAATTCTTCATATATGTTCAGCAGCTGAAATGGACATTTTTATGGTAGTGCACCACAGAAGTGCTCTTCATTCCTGATGAATCCTAATTAATCTGAGCACTCTAGGACTGTGTTACACTTTCAAGTTAATAAATGCTCGCTTATTGTAAAAGGTTGGTCGTCAGTGCAAGAATACAATCTTTAGTTATTTACTAAGTTTTCTTAATACATGTGAATACTTGGGAGATAAATCAAAACCAAAAAACCCGACCACAGTAAATACATATACATATGCATATGTATATACATATGTATCTTTAAGCCAAGAAGAATAACAGAAGTAATACTCAGAGTGATTCTGGAAAAGGCATCCCCACAGAGGTGAAGGAAGCTTTCCATGCTCCACCTTCCAATCCACAGTCAGAAAGCAGGGCTTGGAAGAGGGCAGCCTTGTCTAGATTGGTGCATCATTCAGAAAAGCCATGCAATTGACTGCTTCTCTGTGCTGCTCCACAGCTGTACATCAGGTATGTTCAAGTCAGTGCCGTTGTCCCTCTCTCACTCCCTGATCCTGCAAGCCAAACACAGACTGCCAGTGCAATTTCCAGCCTACCAACAATAAGTTTTGGCCAAGTGGTGTCCCAGGGTCATGGTACAGTTCCCAGTACAGCTAAACCAGTGGGATTCAGAGAGGTAGACAAGAGACAAATGCAATTTTCAGTGGTAAACCCCAGCTGTAGCATCTTCTTTGTCATGACAGTTGAGTGGGGCTTATTTTATGACCTGTCAGAACTCTGTCTAGGGCCTCTGGACCACTATGGTTTGATTGAAGAGAGAGCTGGCCTAGAGGGGAGTTGTTCACTGCTAAAGGCCTTTGTTTTGGTGCATGTGTTGTTCTGCCAGCCTGCTGTTTTGTATCATTAAATATTTCATATTTCACAGATATATTAATCTGTCCTTCCGGAAGAAGCCTTAGAACTACATTGCCAAAGAAGAATATAGAGACCCAGTTTTAAGTATGGAGATGGCACACATTATCAAAATTGTATTTATTAATAAATATCCTTGTTCCATACTTTTTTTTTTTCATAATGGAAACTCATACTGAGATTTTCTAGGATGTTCATATTCAGCCCATTTCCTGTAACTTGTGTCAGCCTTACACATTTAACAAGTTGCCTGGCATGATAAGGGCATCACTTGGAGAAAGCTGATAAAATTGATTATAAACTGGGATGATTTCACAAAATAAAACAAAATTTGCATTTGTATGGTTTTTAAGTTCAGTTAACTGTTTAAAATGTGTGATTAATTTAAAGGCATATGGCTGGATGAATCACGGTCCTCTTCAGTGTTTTGTTTTGTCTATTATAGACCAAAGTCATGTTTCTTTGGAATACACCTAAGGAGAGAATTTGGCTTTAATGATGCACTTTTGGGCAGTCAGGCATTTAACCTAAAGACTGTGTTGTCAGAAAAGTTGTTTGATAGTGGGAATTTTTATGAACGGATTATACAAGACTCTTTGGCAGCACTTCTCACATAGTCCCTGTAAATCAGGCACAACTGCTTTATTGAAGTGAATGGAGTTAGATAATCATAAAAATGGTGTAAATAAAGGGAAAATTAGGGCCTTCAAATTTGAATCCTGACTGTCAACATAAGATTTTAAGAGATTATTAGCCTTCAATTTTCAGTGAGACTCTATTCTTTCTCACAGTGAAGGCCAGCCATTATAGGCATAGCCATAATTCTGAAAAGAGGTTATCATATCTACTAAAACACACACACAATTTAATGCAGCCCTGTGAATACAGTGTTGTCCACATCTACTCGTCCACCTGGAACACATATTTTGCTACTGCATTTTACTGCTCACCGTGCTATCCACGCTTCTCTGACTGTTCTGTTCGCTCTGCTACGAGCTGCTAAGTGACCTGCAAATAATAATTCTTTGTCACAGGTCCAGTGAGTTTTTTGCCTATTCCTTTGCGCAGCTAAGCCTTGCAGCCCCATTAGAAGTTCTTAATATTTCTGGACCCTGAATGAAGTGTCCACAAGAGGAAATTGCTCTATTTTCAGGAAACCCAGTGAATATTTTTGTTCATATAAAGTAAATTAATTCACAACTGAAAAAAGTGTATCTCTACTAGTTTTTACCATATCTAATATATTTGTTTATTGTAGATGTTTTATTCCAGGTCACATCAAAACCACAGGACTGAAGTTGTTGTAAGTTGCATTTATCAGAATAAATTAGGCTTTTTTCCTTATCTAGTGATTATTTTGGCTCAAGCTGTGACAATTTGGAAGGGAATGATTATACATATATTAGCCAAAAAATAATAATAATTTATTTTAGAGGTCCTACAAAGCAATCTTTCACGTGATTTTTTTTTTCCTTGTGCATGACAGTAAGATATTATTCTGTTACTGTGAGTTTGCTGAGAATGTATGTGGATTTCATGTAAACATCCAGCCATTTGTGTAGTCTCCTATTTTATGATTTTCTAGGAAGAAAACCAAGAAATTACGAATTTGGATCAAACACACGTGACTTCATTATTCTTTATTTTAAGCTGGTTAGTTTTGTGAGTCTGGGGCAGAAAATAAAGAGAAGGAAGCAATCAAATATTCTGTTCAGTGATGACTCATTTATTCAAAGGACCGTGACAAAAAAATGTATGTATGGTTGACAGGAATTCTGCCATTTGCAAAGGTGATTTGAGGTACAAAATAAAAAGAGGTTTACAGTAATATTACAGTCTCTTTATAGTTCATTAGCATTGCAAAGATAACCAGACAGAATTATATCTTCTGTTTATACCACATTCTACATTCTGATTAATAGGCTTAATTACTTACACAGTCCTTTTCCTCCAGTAAAAGCTCAGATTAACAGAGAAGATGCACATTTTAAAGGTCAAGGAACAGAAAATTATTGTAATAGTAGTAGTAGCAGTAGTAGAATTAGTAGTAATACTACTGTTATTCCAAAAATACCCCTGCAGTTTTTTTCTAAAATTTCAGGTACTTCATATCTCTTAGGTTCTGGGAGAGTATGGAATACTTAGACATAAGGTTTCTGATATAAATTCTGCCTTACATTGGAAATTCTTGTAGCCAGTGGGCATATTCTAACCTTATAAGCAATCTCTTTCCAAGGTATTATTTCTCAGTATGTCAAAGTTGGAATAGGAAATACCTTAGAGATATTCAGTTTAATAATGGGGCTGTGTCCTGTTTGCAGAAGTCAAACAGCTCACAGAACATATACAAAATGAATAACAACCAAAAAAATAAGACATTCTTTTATAAGAAGCAATGGCATCTTACTCAAGCTCACAAACAGCACCTAATATTTACAAAACCCAAAAATAACCAAACCAAATGTCAGCAACCCAGTCAGCAACCCAGCCTCACCCAGCAGCTTGCTCACTCTGCCATCAGGAAGATCAGAGAGACAATTGGAAGGGTAAAAGTAGAAAACTTGTGGTTTGAGATAAAAACATTGAATAGGGAAACATTGAATAGGGAAAGCAAAAGCTGTGCACACAAGCAAATCAAAACAAGGAACTACCTCACTGTTTTCTATGGACAGGCAGTTGCTAGGCCATCTTCAGAAGAGCAGGGCCCCATCGTATGTAAAAGGTGACTTGGGAAGACAAACACTGTCACTTCAAATATTCCACCCTTCCTCCTTCTTCCTCCCTCTTTGCATGCTGAGCATGATGGTCTGGAACTTCCCTTTGGTCTGCTGGGTCACCCTTCCCCTCTGTGTCTCCTCCCATGGCCACCCACCCAAACTCCTTGCCAGCATGAGAGTACAAAAAGCAGAAAAAACCTTTTGAAGATTCTCAGTTAGAATTGTAGATTTTAATATTTCTCAAATCATAAAAAGCAACAAGTCAAAACATTTTCAAGGTCCTTAGGGTACAAATTCAACTATGAAAACTATAAGCCACGCTTACCAGCAATGACCTACAGTGAGCTGTTCAACCATACACATCAAAGATGACTTGCATCTATTTAGGTTTCAAAATAGCATACAGGCATCAGAAACAATTCCTGGGATAGAGTGCAAAGTATAATAGAGAAATGACTACAAAAATATTCCTCCTATGATGTGCAGCCTATGTGGTCAAGCCCTCACAAGAGATTAGGATTTCACGAAACCATAACCATCTGAAAACAGCTCAAGAGTAGGAAATGTCTGTACCTACATCGTTACCCATTCCATGTGTGATACAGGGATCAGTTTAGATTTTCCATCTAGTCTGTGTTTCGCAATGGCTATGTAAAAGACACACAAGCAATGTAAACATCTGGTGTAGCCAGGCAGAATACTAAAGGATCGATCTTTCTGCTCTCATAGGCAGGTTTACAAGCAATTCCAAAAACAGAGTTGGATTGCTTTACTTAATGTGTATTTTGCTCTGAGAAGTCACTGTGAAAATGCTACCTTGAAGCTTTACCTCTTAATTGCTCCTGGATCTAATGTGCAGTTATCAAGTTAGATTTCGAGTTAATCCTGAGCAATTCACCAATCCATGGCATACACTTTGTTCCCTTTTACCTGTGCTGTCATTGGTACTCATGAAACTATGCAGAATTAATGGAAAGAAATATATGATTACATACAAGAAAACCAGCTATTCTATTAACAATGTATTTTATGTACAACCTAAAGAGATACCATACTAACAGAGAAAATAAATCCTGCATAGAAAGGAAAATAAATTAATTACTTTTAAAAATCATATTTCCAGTTAAATTTTTATTCTCTGCTATATTTCACAAGTAGATGATTGTACTGTGTGCATGTGATTCTACAATTTCAGAGACCTTCAATACTACTGATCCTATAATAATGGATGTGACAAAATCTATACAAAACAAAAGAAAAATCTATGAACAGAACACAGTGGTGTGGGTGCTTAGAAAGTAAAGGATGCAGAAAATAAAGTCTAGTCCAAGGCAACTTTTCAATCAAAAATGTCACCTCCCTAACCAACCTTCTGTTGGTGCAAACCTATAGAAACTCTACTGATGTCAGAAAAGCTTGGTTTTCCCACATGTGTTTGGAGCCCAAACACTCTTTCATGATCCCTGAGACAATTAATATGCAATAATATTCATCAGCAAGAAGACTAGTTAGAACTATGAAGTCTTCTCAAACACTTCAGAATCAAAATTTTGTATCAGAATTTTAAATGCAGACTATGCTATTGAAAGAACCAATTAAACAAACAAACAAACAAAAAAACCCCAACCAAAAAAAAAACACCCAAAAAATTTCAACCAAGCAAGCAACCAAAACCCCCCAAACCTAACAAATCTGAATATTAAATTCAAGTCAGAAATATAAAGCTTTGTGTGGAGACAATAAAATGAGGGATAGTAATTTCATTTGGTATATTCTGGCTATGGTAGAAATGAGCTATCAAAAGTATTTATAGAACTTTAAAGCCCCGACGTGTAGCTTTGGGGGAAAGGTAATAATATTAATTATTCAGTAAAAAAAATAAACAGTTCAATAAGAAATGAACATTTCAAACTCTTCTGAAAATGAAAAAACTGTGGGAGCCTCTCATAAACGAACTGTGAACAAATTTTTCATGGGCAAAAAAAGATATTTCATTATGTATTCAGAAAAAAATTTATAAAATCAATATTATTCACTAAAATTGAGGAAAACTGAAATTTTATGTGAAGGTGGTGTGGTACACAGCAACAAGTTTAATATAAATCTACTTGTGACAAAAAAGAGAGAGTTTCAAGAAGACGTCATCCACAGGTTTTGCTCATAATCTCATTTTGCTGACAAGAAATGACAAGACATGACAAGAAATAATATTTCCCCATTAGATATTCACATTGTTTTGACTGAAAAATAAGATGCTGTTCAGATATGTCGTAGATACCCTGGAAGTCTTCAAGATCAGGTTGGATAAGCTTTGAGCAGCACACTCTAGTGAAAGGTGTCTCTACCCATGTAGGGGAGATTGGAACTTAAAAGCCTTTAAGGCCCCTTACAACTAAGGAAATTCTGTTATTCTGTGAGTCTATGAAACTACAGTATCTGTGAACAATAAAGGTGAAACCATAGCATGGGTTTCCTCAATTACTTCTTTTTATAAGGTAGTTTTTAAGTGACTTTGAGGTTTCTGTTTGTTTTGCTTTGTGTTCAAAACAGACATCTCCTAAACAAAAGCTCCAAGTCGAGAGCTCCTAAGCAATACAGAGGTTATTTTCTCTAATTTAATTTTCATCTATGTCATCAATAATTTTACCTTATTAATCTTACCATTACAAATCTTACACTTCTGTGCCTTCGAGGTACACAGGTTATTAATTTGCAGTGACAAGATTTTAACAAATTCTTGTATCTATTTTCCATGAAGAAGCTGACGTCTGCTTTTATAGTAGAGTCCCTTACTAATTGTCAGCCTGATTCTGCAGTTAGACTATTGTGTCCACAAAGACTGTTAGCTGATTTCAAAAGGCTTTATTTATTAAGTTGCACTGCTGTATCAGGGTTGCATATATTTTTAATTCAAGAGGGAAAGAGGAGAGAATCCTAATAACTACCTGGTGAGTTTTTCTATTCTAAGATTTGTATTTATATGTCTTTCAAATGTCACATGATCTGCATTAAATGATTCTTTTTTTGATAGCTGAATGTAATCACAAAATGGGTAAACAATACAATTCTTCATCAGAATTCTCATTCAGAATGGGTGCTGAATAATTATTAACAAATATAACAACAACAGCCAAAGGCAAAGTTATGGCTGGCCTTCATTTCTCTACTTTTCTCCCCTTTCACACGGAAGGAAAGGCATTGTTAAGACATGAAGAAATTGAGAGCAAAAATTAATAGACAGAAGATTAAGAAAATTAGGTATTCTAGTGCACAGACAACCAGACCAGCTAAGGAAGTGACATATGTGGAGAAGTGGTACATTATTAACTAGGAATAGTTTATCTCAACATTTTGACATTCAAAATCACATTAAAAATTTGTGAAACATAATTTCAAGAGTGAAGATGTTAAGTGTTAAAAATTTCCAGTGTTTAAATGATGTAGAAATCATACCAGTTTCTTAACACAAAGGTCATAGAGGTCAGCAAGTCACAGTGCAGCAGGATGGATAGGTAACTTTTTTGATGGGCAAAGTTCATTTAGCACAATATAATTTCTATGGGACTGCAGAATCAAAGGCAGTGTAATACAAAAGACTGTTTTCTTCATGAAGGGAAAACCTATAGAATGAGAATCTCTGTTACCCTACAAAAGAAAGCTCACTGGCTAATATGGTGATATCATTCTTCTGAAGGTATGAGACGCAGGCATTTCTTCGGACACCTTTAAATCCCATGAGTGTCTCCCCCAGCATTTACAGGGTGCCATGTTAGATGTCTCAGTGTCCCATTATGCAACAGACCACAACAGAAGCAGATTGTGAGAACATGCTTTTTTCAACTTAAGCCTGAGCTGTGAGGCAACCACAAGAGTGTGGTCAAACATGGGAACAGGCTACCTGGAGAAGTGGGCCTCAAACCAGTGGATGTTCAAGAGGGTTTGGGGACAGTGCCCTTAATAACATACTTTAGTTTTTGATCAACCCTGAACTGGTCAGGCAGCCGGGCTTAGATGATTGTAGGATCCTTCAAACTGAAATCTTCTCCTCTCCGAACCTCTCCGANAAAAGTATTTATACCACTTTTACAAAAGCAACTGTTTTTGCTTTATTTGGGATAATTTTAAACATCCAGAAAAGTAGTTGAAACAAAGTTGTAGATCCAGATGTTTTGCAAAATCACGAGACAAATGGTAGCTTGCTTTAACTAAACACCTCAGGAGTCATGTGAAAATGTATCACAAGTTTCCCCAGTTGTGAGGGAGACACTTTCATATACCACAAGATTTCTTGAAAGAGAGTTGTTCTTTAGCTCCTATGCTTATGTTGTTCCTCCTGGTCAAAATATCTAAATATTTACTAAGGAAAAGAGGAAGCACAACAAATAACTTGATACGTTGGTAGGTAGAGAGCTTACCAGGAAAACTGGAAATTTACAATTCAGTCCCTACTTTAAAGAATACTAAAGTATATTATGAGACTGGATAAAATCCTTATACTGATTCAAAAATTGTTATTCAAATTCCTTATAAAACTTTGGTTTTCAGCAAGCCAGTCAATTTTCTGCTGTTATTCATAACCTTGCTTGATCTTAAAATGTTTAAATGGGTATAAACAATGATGCAGAGACCAGAATTGATTAAGAAATTCATCTGAATATAGGTGTAGACATGTTTACTGATACCCTGGACTTACTGCAAGAGGAAACTTTCCAAAGTGTCTACATCAAAATAAAAGCTCTCATAAAGACAAAGGTTATTCACAATTCATACACTTGAATCTCTAATAGCAATGATCCCTACAAATCTGGTACTTAAATTTTTCATGAAATTGCTTGAAAACTTATTTTATTTGTGATCTGCTTTCAAGATATTCTTTACCTGATTTGCCTTAATATTTTGATGGAAAGATTTAACAGATCTAACTTAGGAAACCTCAGACTTTTTTTGTTGCTTATCATTTGTTCATTGGTAGCCTTTTCCTAAAGGCTACCATCCTGAGCTAGAGCAATCTTTTGGCAGCTATGAGTTCACTTTAGCACAAAGACAGAGAGTTGATTATTATTTTCTAATGTTTATGAGTAATAGATGGGAGAGATTCAAACTACTACCCAATCACTTGTTGATTCTGCTGGAGTACTTGCTTGTCTCTTATTTGGGATGCAACATTTACCAGCATCTAAGTTTTGGCTCCTATTGAAAAGAACAGATTTAAAATTTTAATCTGACCCTCATGAAAGATTTAAGTCAGCCTTTCTCTACTATCCTAGTTATTAGGATAGCAAATTTCTTAAAGCAATTTGAAACTAAGTAAGTATTCTCAAACAGGTTCAATATATTTTGCTAATACACAAGAATGTAACAGCAAACTGTTATATAATACCACCTCCCACCATATTAGTAATCATATTATATGTGATGACACATGTTCCTGCAGAAACCTTGGGCTTACAGGGGGAAGGAGGGTTCACTGTGCATGCATAGAAATTTCACATTGCCATAAACTATTCCAGACTGGGGAAACAGTCCCCACCCACACTCAATAACAGAGGCTCAAAATGAAATTAGCCCCACCTCTGGCACGCTTTATTGAGCCACAAATTTTCAGTTCCATCTGTTCTTCAGAAATGTCTGTTCATCTAGCAACCAATCCCAATAGATATTTTTAAACTCTGAGAGGAGTTAGCTTGGAGCTCTTAACAAATTGTGCCTGTCATCTACTATCAAGCTTCCCATTATCACTGACAGCAGGAACAACCCATGGCCAATAGGCATTTTCACTTCCAGCCGAAAGATCCCCCTAAAAACTTCATTTCAGCTAAGATACACATTTTGTTCAGCCGAACTACTCCAGCTGAGGATACACCCATCCCTCACGAAAAATGTAAAGAGAAACTGTATTTTTTGGTCCTAGTATGGTGACCAAATCATTTTTTACCAGAAAAAAAGTCTGTTTAGGATTCTCTGTCCACATTAAAAATTGGTAGACCATAAATTATTACAGGTAGAAAGAAACATATTCCAGCAGTTTATCAAAATACCCCCTTTGACCCATGTTTTACAAAAGTGCTTTGATATTCAAGAAAAGCTTTGCTCCAAACTTTCATAGAGGCTTTCAAAAAACCTGCTCCATCATTAGCAGGATGGCTGGGTAGCCTGACCCTCTGCTAGTAAAACATAGAGCCCTGCCCAATGGAGCAGACAGACTCTCTGGTGGTGCTTGAGAACTTACTCTTGGATTGTTCAGACATCCAAGTTGGCATCAGCCCCTGATGTGCTGGGTAGCATTCCCGCAGGACAAATCACATCTTCTGGGGCCCAGCAACATCCTCAGGTGCTATTTATTCATAGAGACCTAGATGTTGAGCTCAAAAATATTTCTGAGCCCTCTGAAAAATTTTCCTGAACTGGCATGAAAATACTCTCTAATAGTGGCACCAAGAATAGTGATCACTTGAAAACCTTAATTTTACTTCCATATCTCTTATGTTGTGAGTTTGATTGGTTTGGTTTGGTTTGGGGTTTTTTTTTCGGGAGGGTTTGGTTTTTTTGTCTGTTTGTATTTTGGGTTTTTTTTTTGTTAATGTGGCACAATTCCAAAAGAGTCCAAACTTTTCTGAAGGTGTTCAAATACAAGGGGGCATTGTTATGTGTGGCTGAACAAAGTATAAAATAGAAACTATTCCATAGTGTAACATCAGTGTGGAATTTTTTATTTTTTGCCTTCGTGTATGTTTGTCTTGCATACCATCTTATAGCCTAAGCATTTTAAAAATTTTTTTTGCTCCATTTTCTCCTATAATGTTAAACAACAACAATTATTTATGTTACTAAACAACATAAATATTAATTTTTGGCACATTTAAAACAGGCTTATATTATTTTTCTATCTATCCTTTTTAATTTTTTTCCCTATAATTGATATCTTCCCCTAATACAACACTTTGCGGAATCAATGAAAATTTGTCCTGAAGATATCTGGAAAAATTTTTAAAAAGGGATGTCTACAAAAAAAGGGATGTCTACTAATTAATATTCAGTTTTCATTTATGGAGCATGATCTTCTCAAAGATAAATATTAGTTCCAATTTTAAACTGAATCAGCAATTTGTAGTGGTTCAGAATTTTTTCTCTGCATACCTCCAAGAAAAGGAAAGAGGAAAAGTGTCTTTAATTTTGCTTTGAAATTGGCTAAAGCTCTTTCAAATTAAATTTAATGTGAAGCAGTTCTACCCAGATCTTCAGTGTTAAAGAACCAGAGAGTCTTCTGTTTAAGTAATCAAAAATCACATTTCATGACACTACTCACATAACACAAATGTTTGACTACTTCTCACACAAGAGGAACTGCCCACATTTATAGGTTTGGGTAATGACTGAAATAAGAGCAGTTTATATGACTTGAAGATCTCTTCCTCATCAAATCTGAAGGGACAGAGAAGAAAAGAACCTGTCAGTGGGCAATGAATCCACAGGAAGTGCCATGGCAAGATAAATTTACACGCTATAGTCACATCCACAGCAAAGGCAGTCTTCCAAATTGCTCCAATAGCCAGTAATCAATCAGATATCATGTAAGTCACTGGCAAACATATTTTCTGTCTGTCATACAGTGTTTCCAAGTTAGATGAGTTAATTTTGGTCAGCTACCTGCTGCAAGTAATCTGAGATCTGTCTGAGAGATTAAAGCTCCCTCATTGGCAGTCTGGGTTCAACCACTATCCTGCTTTGTCCCATACCCTCCATGCTCTGATCCTTGACTGGCTCTTTTTTATTCCTTGTGCATTCAAATGGTGATACCTTTATTGGTGGGGCTAATATTTATGGTATAAAAGGGAGGCGTAATCACACTTACTCATGCCTCTTTTGCTTGAAGAAAACATTTGTAGGACAGACCATGGGAGGTGGAGTGATAGTGTACATCAGAAAATCCAGTAGCCAGGAAAAGCTGTAAGAGCATTGCTGTTGGTACCTCATTTCTATAGCTGCAGCCCTTTTATTCTTGCCTTGGTCTCTTGAAACTGTGGGGCCAATGAAAATCTTGCTGTGACTAAAATAATCCATATTTGCTCCTATGAGTAGCAGTTAATGAAAAACTAAGATAGCAATCTATACAAGAGTTGAGGAATATTACTCATTATGATTAACCATTGCTTCTTTGTCAGGTTTCCATCTCTACTAAATGTTGCCAGCAGATATGAAGGGGGGCATTAAGGTCAAAATCAGATGATATCTGAGTTCTGATTGAACAAAACTAATGCTTTTCATCTTCCTGGTATTGCAGGGAAAAAAATCCGGGAAGGCACAGAAAAAAGAAACAGCTCAGAATGCAGTAATCAGGCTCACTTCTAAATGCATAATGTGGATGATACTGAGGTGAATACCCAAAAGGAAACTTGAATAAGCTAGTTCTGGCATTTAGATATTTACTGATTCCAAATTGTCTTTGTGAAAACTGCAATTTTGGGAGCTTAGAAGCTTAATTCAGTATTCCTTGGAATACGAAAGTAGAGAATCATGGTATCATTTGAGTGATTTATTCTGCTCCTTTCTTGACGAACACTGGATTTTATATTCCTGAGAAGCCTTGTATCTTTCAAAAAACCAGACTATGAAGTTAACCAGGTATTGTCAATGAACCATCACCTTGCAACTGGAAATTAATTTGATGAGCTGATTCCTGGTGACACAGCATTTAAGATACAGGTAATGCAAATGGATAATCTATATGCTTGTCAGTAGTTTTAGAAAGCTTATTTGTCATCACCCCAAAGTTTAGAAGCAGGCCAGCTAAAGTTTTCTCAACAGTGAATGGCATTTTGGAGCAAATAACGTTAGCTTGCTGTGACTGAAGTAGTGGAATGGTTAAAGGATTAAAACACCTCCAGATCCAGATCTAGATCCAGATCCAGATCCAGATCCAGATCAGTTTTTAATAGTTTTAAAAGTCAGCAGTATTCAGTTGCAGTAGTTTGTTTAAAAACATTTAGATATTTGCAATTATTTGCAATGGATCACAGTTTCTTGGAGCTACCAAAAACTACAACAGAGCAAATGACTCATTACTTACATTCTATGACATTCAGATCTTGCTTCATATTTGTGGTATTTTGTAATCTGTGAAAAGCAGCAACTGGAAATTGTTTCTAATGGTCCTGACCTTTTCTTGATCTACGCCAGGGTAAAGTGAAATGAAGATCTCTGTTCCTAAATGTTGTTTAGAAGAAGGTGCTTCCAAATGCAGAATCAATTGCTGTGTCACCCTTTCATGGCAGCTAAATGATACTGTAAGATCAAACACGGATGATGCTCTTTGTCCTTGAGATGTGACAGCTCCTTCAACTTAAGGTAACTTTATAGCTGCTCTAATGTGCACCTGAATATATATTTGATTTAAATTACTTTAGAATAATGGGTCACAAAGAGCACTTAAATGCCTTCCTCGCTCAGCTGTCTCAGCTAGTTAATTGCAGCCAAGATTCCTGCAAGGAGGACTGATGCCTCACTTAAAAAGTAGGAAGATGCTTCTGCAAAGGGTCTAATGTGAATTAAGAGGCTGCAACAATAGCCAGATCCAATAACAACTTTCTCCATGTTCAAAGATGTTTGGATCAAAGTGCTATTTTTCCCAGTGTTTCTGTCCAATCAATCATTCCTCCTGTGATGAAAAAACTAAAAAAAAAAACTCTATGACATCTTTTTCCTCTGACATTTAGACCTCTTTTCCTAGAACTTACACTGCACAGGGATCTTTCTTTGAAGACATGAATATTTTGCTTTGAACATATCCCAGTAGGTTTTCTATTTGGTTTGAATTATGTTGATTCTGTCTGTTTTGGTATTTTTTTGGTTTTTTCCCAGTGTAAAATCTGTAGGAATGCAAGTGGGAATGCAAGCTACTGAGCAATGTACTGACTCTTCTCATATTCCTTCCAGTCAAATGTCAGTCATGGTGTTTGAGTGTGTGTGTGTGCACTGTTTCCACTGGATTCCATGTGTATATTTTATAGCCTCAGTAATTATGCTCTTCCAATGATCTTGCTTTATCCAGAGCTTAAGTAAATTTAGGACTAAGTAAGCTTCAATTTTGCAGTTAAAGAGACCTGAGTATAAAGTTATGACTAGCTTATTCACACTTATTTTCAATGGATACTCATATTCACATTTTTAAATGAAAAAGAACAGATGAATAGTCACCTTCAGCTCCAGACCACCTGGTCTCCAGAGCTTCTTATATAATTTATACTCAAGTGTACTTTGTACTCCTTGAAGAGCCAGGAAGCTTCCAAGTGCAGTTAAACAGAGCCAGTGAAACACTGACATTCTGCTGGATGTCTCCCTCACCTCTTTGCAAATCAAAAGCTTAACAGCCTCTTACCCCATCTCTACTTTCTGCTTTTTTCTCTCCATGTATTCCTAGTTCTTCATTCTCCTATGTTTCCACATTAGTGTTCTCTACTTCTTTACCCAATCCTCCTGAAAATAAGCAGCAGCTTGTTTCCTGTCTTTTTTTCTTTCAGAGTTATTATTCTAATGATGATGAATCTGGACATTATTTAGACACTGAAAATTACATTATATTATATTGATGAATAGTTTTCAATGTGGGTTAAAAGAAAGACAAATCCTGGAAGACTTTCACTATTGACAAATGATGTTTCAGGTAAGGAAGATGTTACATGAACCAACCACAGCACACTCCCAAGATAGCTCACTTGAGAAAATGTCACAACTGGGCAAAAAATGGAATGCCTGTCCTTTGGGAAGTTTTACTGTTTATTGCTTGTTTTCCAACTAGCATATATCTCCTTGTTGGCAGCCAAAGGCAAGACCATCCATTTAATATATTTGTAGAGTTGATGGGTCAAGGTCATGGGAACAGGAGATTTCTTGATGCCCCCAAGGCAGACAACTATTTGGAGAACCATGATGCATTGATCCTAAATGCTCCAAACCCTTTCCTGGGGCTACAACACTTGGGGTAGTAACCAAGCACTACTTCATTTTGCACAGAATGTATGGCTCTTTTTGTCCAGGTGGCAAGAGAGAAAGACTCAAAACATGATGATCTTGCAGCAATTAGTGGTGTCTCTAAGATGCAAAGGAAGTCAAAGATTGTTTCTATACTCAGCAGTTGCAGTAAAAGTAGGAACCCTAACCCATTACCATGATTTGCCCCATATTGCTTCTACTTTACCTGGTATGTCAGAATTAATGCTCCCTCCCCCACTCTTTCAGGAACATAAAAAATTCAGTCTTTTCTCTGGGATCCCCACATGAATAACACAGAGGTAATTCAAGAGCTTGTCCACATATTTAGTGTTACTTTCTGTACAAGCAATATCAGAACTGGAACTGGAGACAGAGAAAGAGAACCTTATAGCACTGAAGGTTGTTAATTGTCTATATAAGTATTGAAGACACAGTTTTATTACTGGACACATGAATGACTAGATAGCTGATGTGAATTTAATTTTGCATTTGTGTGAAAATAATTGATTGGATATGCATGTTTTCAGATCACACAACACTAAGGGACCAATGCTAATCTCAAATGAATAATTTTTGGTGCGACAAATCTACTATCTTGTTGGTGTCATTACAAAAACCAGTTGCAAGAGAACTGTTCACTCATCACCTGAGATTCCCTGTTCTCTGTTCAAAAAATGTGCCAGGAGTTACTTTTATGGATGTATATATTCCCATCTAAATTTCTGTAAATTGTAACTGATTAAAAAAGTATACCTAATTGAAATAAATATTTTAAACCCAGTTTCTATTTGATGATGTAACCTATTATCTGCTTCTGTATCTATTTTGTTTCAAAGGCAACATTGAAAAAAGCTGTAACTTTTTCACTTTGTATAAGTTTGACTATTTTTTTCTACGTCACAAACTGATTCATCATAGAAACTTCAAGAAAACTTTAGAGGTCTTTTAACTGGTATGGTATTCCTAGAAACCAGTGTTCCTAAGATGATACTGGAACTGAGGAGTCCTAGAACAAAATTTTCCATGAAACATTGCAGATAGTACCAAAGCAACGTTCTACAGCCAAGTCATTTCTTAAAGACAGGCAGGAAGAGCAGTATCTAGAAATACTTAGAAGAAATGGACCTAGAATCATGAAGTAGAAAGATGAAACCTTCATTAAAAGTAATGTTCTAAAATGTGATTCAGCCGAACTAAGATGCACAAAATTTATGTTCCCTAACATAAGATAACAGCTGGTCTACCTGCTAGACATATTTTTTTCTGTACCACCTGCCACTTAAGATGTCAACTACTTTGAAAGGTTAGATGAAAATGACAGGGGGGAGAGACAAATGACACATGGCTTGGCAAGTCAGCATGGTATTCTAAAAGCTAAAATGGGCAGGACAGATTAGTGGGGAAAGAAGGGGTGAACACAACCCAAAAAGAGTTAAAAAGTAATAAATTTGATTGTCCAAGAAATTACAAAGTCAAAAAATGCAACTTTGGAGAAAAAGAAGAATGAACACAGCTTATTATCAAATTTATATTATTTGCTCTTTCAAAGCACTAACTCAAAAAATAGAGAAATTTATTTTAAAAAAATTAAAGCTGAGATTCACTCATTCTGTTTATCCCAGAAAATAGAGTTTATGAAAAGCAGAGCTGGCAGAAGGGATGAGCAAAAGTCCTGTAAAAGAAGGTGGAGATGCAAGAAAAAATTTCTGTCATTAATGCTAGTGAACTTCATCCATGCCATTCTGGAGCTGGGCTGTTTGTGTTTCACAGGGTTTATTGGGTTTTTTTTTGTTTTTTTTTGTTTTGTTTTGGTTTTTTTTGTTTTTTTTTTGCTTGATTGGTTAATTACAGTATTACATGGCCCCAAAGGATGCTGAAGGGCCTTGATGGGGAAGCTGAATGAGGAGCAGCTGAGGTCACTCAATCTGTTCAGCCTGGAGAAGAGGAGACTGAGGACAGACCTCATCACAGTCTGCAACTTCCTCATGAGGGGAAGAGAAGGAGTAGACACTGATCTCCTTTCTCTGGAAATGTCTTGAAGTTGAGTCGGGGAGGTTTAGGTTGGATATTAGAAAAAGGTTTTTCACTCAGAGAGTGGTTGGGTACTGGAACAGGCTCCCCAGGGCAGTGGTCAGAGCACCAACCTGACAGAGCTTAAGAAGCACGTGGACAATAGTCACAGCCACATGGTGTGACTCCTGGGGATAATGCTGTGTAGGCCAGGAGTTGAACTTTGATGATCTTTGTGGATCCCTTCCAACTTGGGCTATTCTGTGATTCTGAGTGCTGTCTTGGGTCAATTGGTAACAGCAGAAAGGGTCTATCTTTTAGGACCTCATCAGAACTTTGTTTTTCAGACTTTCAAGAGCTATTCACCTTTAATCTCTTGTTCTGTCTTTTCTTCTGGCATTACATCTTCCTTGTAATATGAACTAAGATATTTACTGTCTAAAAGTAAAATATAATTAAATTACACAAATATGATTTTATGTGCGGCAAAATTGAAATCTTCAAATCATCCAGTTCAATGACAGGTGTGTATTTCCAAGGAAGACCTAAAGGAATGCATTTTACTTCCTACTTCTCTTGCTACTTTCTGATTACTGGAGACCAATTGAGTACTGAATTACTTTGGATCAAATAAAACATTTTATCTTTGACCTCTGTACAAGCTAAAAAAACACATTACAAAGTATAGTGGCACCAGCGGGTAAGGATCTAGCTGGGAGATAAAAAACAAGTTTACTCTATTTTCCTAACTTTCAAAGTATGGTACAAGAGCACAAAGGAGCAAATATTTTCACAAGGAGTGCACTAGAGTCCTTGGCAAGACTTCACCTCCAGAAAGTAGAAGCAGATGTGTTCACCCCATGATGCTTTATAATTGCTCTGAAAAATACTATGAACAGAAAGCCTCCATATAAAATGCATTGTTGATGACCCACAACCAAAAAGTAGAAAAAAATAATTTGCCTAGGCGTAAGGAATAAAATTCATGAAGACACCCAAGTGATTTAGAAGCCCAAGCTGGGCCCAAGTTCAAAAACTGAAGTATGTTTTTAAGCTCAAATCCTCAGGGGAATATTGGACTTAATACAGGATGCAATAAAGTCAGTGGTGCCAAAACTAGATTGCTACCAGTACCTGAGCTAGTAAATTTAAAATTGGCTCATCTGGGATTGCAAGACTACCCTAAGGGTTATTGACTCAAATGCCCAATTAATTTATGACCATGGGACTTTGGATTCTTAGCTGGCTTAGACCCTTTGGAAACATAATGGATATGACTCAGCCTTACAAGACCCAAAGAGCCTTTAACTACCATTGCCATCAGAGGAAAATGAAGCATAAGAAGAAAACCAACAAAACACAAGTGTGAGAGTCAACAGAATAAAGAGAAAGAGGTTTTTGTTTTGTTTTGTTTTTTAATGAAGCAACTTATTAATTTTTAATAAAAACCAAGACTGATTTCATCATAAATTTATCTACAGGTGGACTTGATGATCTTAAATGTATTTTTTAAGCTAAATGTTTCTATGGTTTTATGACTTAATCTATAGACACAGTGATTATACATGGTGTTTATGTATTTCTACACATATAAAATATATGTCTACATACATTATATATGTCTACATACATTATTGATACTGCTAAGTACAACATGACAAACCAAGTGGTTAGCTAGGCATAAATCCAATGCACCTGTGCTAGGAAACATGCATATAATGATTAATGGACTGAATAAATACCACATATAGAGTAATCTCCTTTCAGAATATTTCCAGTTACCCTAGATAATTAATTGTTGATTCATCACATTTTACTGCATACTTCATCAAGTAAAAGAATGTTTCAAAACATCTATGTACTATCAAAAGGTATCTGTTCTTGTACAGTAACCACATATTGTTCAGCCTTGTCAAACAAGAGGTCAGATCAGAGAAATACAGTTACTAACACAGAAGCGACTTCGTGAGAAAAAATTGAAAACCAGTATGTTGTGGTTGTCATGTTCTGAATACAGAAGATTTTCCAGAGCAAGAACACCTATAGTTTGCTCCAATATTAACCTGTAGGAATCATATGTAAGGATTGTGTTAAAAGTGTTTCCACTTAATTTATGGCGAATACTATATCCTGAAGTTACCTTATCCAATCTATTGAAAGCATCACTTCAGTTTAATGGTAAGAGTTTTCTATGATGGCAAGGCAAAGTACCACTCAAGAAAGTCAGGTTTCTTCTTTTGGAATTTCTTGACAAGCTTTAGCAAATTACAAGTTCTGAGTGACCCTTGGACCTATTTTTCTAAATTGTTTTAGCACTTGCCCAACAAGTTTTTGTTTGCAGCTGCTCCATCCTATATACTCTCCATCTGAAATTCTTTCACAATGTTTTGTGTAAAATGTTTTGGTTTACTACTTGGATACTTGTAGAGTCACTCTTTTCTAGAGCTTGAATTAAATTTCTGATCCTTAAAGCTGCACTGGCTTTATCAGTGAGGGACCTAATCATGTATTATTTGAAATGGTGGCTTCACCACCGTCTGCAGTAATGACTTCTGGTTTGCTTTTACCAAGATAGGCACATATCTTTTAATTCTTGCCTTTCAGTTTGATATCATTGAGACTAAAATATATTTGCCTGGGCTCATTTAAGGTGAAGAGTCCCTTCAGTATTCACATTATTGCTTTTGTCACTTTCTTCTTTCTAATCTGTCTTGTAAGGATCTCATATATTAATTTTTCTTTCAGTTAAAATGGTGCAGGTCTGATAGTGCCCTCATTACCCAAACTGTTATTTCTCCCTCTGGCCTCACAAACTATATTAAGTGATGTTTCTTTTGGGGGAGTCCAGCAATGACATTCTGAATAATACTTTAAACAATGAGTCTCAAACTGGATTTAATTTACATTTAGTAAGACATGTATGGTATGGTAAATTAATTATTACTGGCTGTTGAACATGACTTTTGACAATTAATAGTTAAGGAATGAATAGTATGTTTATTATATTGAGGGTTGCAGAACATCAATTATATTTCTTTCCAGTAATGAAGTGCTATTTGTTTGACATAAGTTAATTATTTAGTCAGGTTTAAAAGAATAATTATCTAATCTCTGTAAACAGGCTCTGTTAATTAAAACAAATAGATTGAAAGCTGCACACAAAAAAAAAGAATAGATTTTTATTTTTTAACTACTTCTTTCTTTCCTAAGTGTTTTGCTACCAGAAGTTTTGAATTTCACAACTTCTGAAAGGGACTCCAAATTAAGTCATGGCATAATATATTTTTATCCACAAATTTTTACTTAGTCCACTATCAACAAGGGATAAATCAGATGCCATATTTTCAAGATACAGTTCTTTGCAGGGTGTAGGTTTTGGTGGGGTTTTTTTGTTATCTTCTTTTGGTTTGTTTGGGTTTTTTTCATTTTGGGATTTTTTTGTTTTTGTTTTGGTTGTTTTTTGTTTGGGTTGTTTTTCATCTTTGGATTGCAATAAATCTGAAATAAAATAATGCATTAAAAGTTTCCTTTGTATAGGAATTTTTTGAATTTTTTAAGTATACATTTCAGAGAAAGTTTGATTTCAAAGTTCTGGTAGCTTAGTAATTTCAAATTACTGAATCAATGCACTGAAATACATCATATTGGTTTGGTAATTATTTTTGTGGATTTTTTTTTAAACAGTCTGACATTACAGTTCAATTTTTTATAGATTTAAAATTTCCTGACTGGCCTTTATATCATCTCACTTTTATATGACAAGTCTTGCAGAAATACATTAAAGTATTTCACACAGATATTTAATGAGTGTTTCAAAAATTGTTAACTACTGGCAGTACAATGGACCTGATTGTTCAACACCTTGCTCCTTCTGCACTCACTGGCCTTTGCAAAGCAAGGGTAAGAAAACGTAAAACATGGCAAAGTATTTTGTTAATCTTTACCCTACTGTTCATAGGTGTAAGTGAGTGCTTAAAGAGGAAGTCAAAGTCACTCCAGTCACTACAGAACATATCTCTTTTCTTCTACTCCCTATTTATTGTTGCAAGGTTGATCACATGCACTGAAGTATAATTTTAATTCTTGTATTTCTGTCAGAAAAAAAGATTTCCAAAGTTTGATACCGTTTATATTCTTGAACTGATACATGTGTATGGTATTAAATTGACCTTTCTTTTATTCTTTTGTTTTGATTGGGTAGTCAGTCCACTTTTTCTTTTATAAGCTATTATAATAAGGCTATAAACAATGCAGAAGTCAAGTGACCACCCAATCAAAGTATAAAATATTGAAAAGGTCAAAAGAGTGCAGCTCACTACTAAGATTCATTGAATATAAATTAGACATTAAACTCCTGATATCTCATTCCCTTGACTGAGTAGTAATGAAAATGGAAAATGGCAGAAAATTAATCCTTTCTCATTAAAAATCTTGTAATGAGAATGTGGAACTTAGTAGTAACATAACCTGTTCTCATTACAGTCTTCAAGAAAGGGTCTTTGTGGTCTTCTTCAGATGTCATAGCTGTGATCTTCTTCACCTTAATAAAATAGTACAGTGACTGTGGTTATATTGCATACTACTCCTTTGCATAGGTTTTCTGCACTGCACAATTACCCTAAAGTGACATAACCTTTTTCATTCATTGACGCTGGAATTTCTGCTGTACCTACACTTTATATTAATGCAAACGTACATCTGCATCAGTTTTATTCTCAGTGCTGCCCAAACCAGCTAGATGCCCACATCCTATCGAATTCCAGCGTAACTTGCAGAGTGAGGTTCCTCAGAGCATTTTGTGAAGTCTAACTTGAGAGGAAATTAATAATCCAGGGATGATTATCCAAATAAATATGTGTACACATTGCCATTGATTGCAAATTATCAATGGGATAAGTACCAGAAATGTACTTACATACCTACACACAAATTTCTGACAGAAAAGGACCCATGAATATTTATTTTCCACATTAAATTCCTCTATGCCCACAACATATAATCACACAGAATTTTACTGTCTTCTTGACTTTGAAGTGCTTCCAGACTTTTCTCTAACAGTATTTTGACTGTGAGACCAGGAAAAGTAAAACCAAACAAAGTAATGCAACTGAACAAAGCTTTATTTTCCTTTCCACGAGATAATATGAAATGAAATAACTTACTTTGATAGAAGAATATAAGTTAATGTTCATTTTTGTTCTCAGTAACTGAACACAAGTCAAGGAAAAATGAGTACATTTGGTTTTGATTTGAAAAAATTTGAAAATTTGAAAAATTCATGCCAGAGCACTTTGGTTATGAAATATGAGGAGAAAAAAAATATATCACATAGTGTTCAATTATCACAATGACCTGTTTCCTACTCCATAGAAGGGATGGGATGCATTTGTTCTGGTAGGGAGAGCAGTCTCTGCACATTGGCTCTGGATAGGAGTGCATCCTGGCAGATGGCCCCACATCTCACATCTCCTGTCCTGGGACCCATGTAACGAGTGTGGTTATTCAGCCAGCAAGCCTGCTCTATTGTGAATTTTACATGACCACATTGGGAATGAAACCAAGCACAGTGCTCCTCTGAAACCCAGTAAATTCCTGATGCCACGGGAAGGGGTTGATATAAAATGTGGAAGGTTGTAATGAGCTAGAGAAAGAAGGTCTTCTGTAGGAGAAGATATTCCCATGCCACTCATCTGCATACAGACCACTTGCAAATTCACACATGTTTTTCTAGGTCTATGAAAACTCACATGCCAGCAAGAGGCAGCCAAACTGAAGGTCTTTCTACACAAGCTCCAGTCCACTTTGTGCAGTGGGAAATGGTGGCATGCAACTCTGCGGCTGCACCAAATACCCTTGACAGCTGCAGGTTGCAGAACTACCCACAGGCAGTCCAGGAAAAGCATCTGCAACAGCACAGCAACCTGGCCTGTCTAAATTATGCTGGCAGCAGCTCTGGTTCTTGAAACACCATACAGCCTGCAAAGTAGAAAAGGGGTAAACTCATCTCTTCCACCTGATCTGTCTGTACAAGTGTGTGAAATGACTTCAACTATCCACCTATGTGTATTTTCTTGAAGTGGTAGGTGAGTATGAACAATTATACATATGCTCATGTAGACACACACTTTCTGATGTATCCCCTTCAGGATTTCCAAATGGATTTTTTTTTCTCTAAAAGTGGTCATGAAAATGCCCATGTTTTATTTGCCAGTTTTTGCAAAGTTATTGCTAAGTTCTAACAGCAATCTGTTCTTCCTAATTTTTAATGCTAGTAATTTATTTAAATTTTCTATAAATTTGTTTAGCAAAATATTTTAGGGTATTCCAGTTAATTTCATGCCAATATCTATGAAAAAAACCCAAACAACTTTGACATTTAAGTGTTCTCTAGGATGACAGAATTGCACTGCAGATGCAAAAGGACCAGGTACACTGCAGATTTCTGTTCACACCAAGGGACCCTGGAAGGAATACTGTCTCAACGAAGCCAAATTCTCTCCAGTGCCCTTGTACAGCTTATGGGGACACACAACTTAGAGCAGGACAATGTCACTAGCAAGCAATCAACCTGGTAGAATCAGCAAATCCACCAATACCTAAGACCAATGCCACAGATATATTAGTATCTATAAAGTTCCTGAGACTTTGCTTAAAAGATCTGCTTACTTACAGCATTTTTTTGTCTCTGTACCAAAAACTCACTAGCGCAAAGATATGTGCTCAGTAGCTGTCTACCAATTCCTTATCCCATAAAAACTTCACAAGTTTTGCTAAATGTCTATGGAAAATTTTCTCAAATGCAAAATTTTATTTAATTTATTTCTTTCAGTTTCCTGAGAATTAAACTGTAGATTTCACATTATCCTCTGTCATGGGCCCATTTGATTTCTCACTTTGTCTCTAAATACTCTCTTCCCAATACATATTTTGAAATGATTCTTATTTTATTCTGGCTTTCTTTATACAAAGTCTCTCAGAATGCATCTATAGGACCAAAATTTTCCACATCATTTAATATCAAGAGATGCCTGCCAGAAGTGACTGTTTTCCAGACATGCTCATCTGTGTAGTTAAGGCCTTGGTAGATGACAGGTGAGAATAGCTCTTTCCGTTGTTTCATTTCTACTCCAATAATCACCATTCACAAGCAGAAAACATCCTCTTTGCATCTTCTGTCTTTATAGTATCATACTCTTGCTTCATGAGGCATCTAATTTTCTGTTTTCTTCTGAATGACCCTATTCTTGAGAATCCAAGGTATCAAAATTTGCATGGACAATGGGAGCCATTAAAGATTTTATTAAACTTTCTGTGAAAATTTAGCATTACAGTTGTGCCCTTCACCCATTAACCCACTTGTGCAAAATTGATTAAATATCCTTCTCTGGACTCATGTGGCCAACAGCTTCAAAAATTTTATTGTTGTTTGAAAAGTATGGATCCATAATTCGATGTCCTTTGCAACCAAAGTTCCTGACCCGACTCTGTGAATTATTGATATTGCTCAATAGAATTGCATTGCTTTTGAGTAACAGCAAAGCTTTAGAGCCTCCCTCCTGAATCACAAATGGGCTATTTTTAGTATAGGAGAATTATTTTTAAGTACATTTACAATTCCAAAATTAATAGTTGAATATCACATTAGAATCTATTAAATGGGAACAACTTCTGCAAACTTCAAGATTTGCAGAGATAGAACATATTGAAGACATACTGTGTTAAGAGAGGTCCAAATGGCTAATACCATTGGGAGTGACTCAAAGAACACAGTGATGAAAAAATTCTTCCAGCTACTCAAACTAGTGCTCCTTGGGAAGAGAAAAAAGAAAAGTTGGTAGACTGAAACCTGTTTGTCACAAATCTTTTGATCACTTGTACTTATCCTCTACTTTGACCATCAGATATTTCCATCCTTCCCCAGCAAGGCATGCTTACCTCAGCAGACTGACTCAAGAAGGATTTATGCAGGAACTATGCATGTGCTTAATAGTGAATAGAGAGTTAAGAACACCTTTGTAAGTACTAGTAATTTTATGAAAAAGGTACATTATTTTTTCAATTTAAACACAAAAATGAGCAGAACGCACCCAAAATGCAGAGTCCAAAATGCAGCACAATCTCTTTTGGATCTATAGTAGAGCAAGGATGACGTCTGGATCTTCACCACCACCTCCAAAAAAAACCTTTAATAGACTCAATAAACAAAAATTTAGCATGTGATTAAGTTACTCCACGTGCTTCCTCTGAAAAAAAGTCTTAAGCAAATGAACATTACTAAATTTATCTTCAAGTCAAACCTTTAAAAAGAATATGCTGAAATTCTATTTTTGGGACTGATGTAAACATATATTTATACCATTGTATGGTGAAATAGGGTTTCTTGGAACTTTCACCCATTATCTCTTACAGATTAGTCTATGATGCAAAGACACAAAAGCTCATATTGTTGTAAAAACAATTACTACTTCAGGAAATTGACCTTTTTGAGAAACTATTTTCTGTCTTCTATGAAAAAATGTCAAGATTTAAGTGAACCTGGTGTACTAAGGTGAGCAATTTGATAAGAGAAGAATAGGCAGTGGTGGAGAAAAATGCAAATTATGAATATCCCAATCTCCCACTTCTGATCATCCCTGATTGCTGACTTGAAACTACCCTTATAAAGGAGAATGGAAAGACACTCTCCATTCTCAAAACTGGGACCTTTAGTTGTGTAAATTGTTGTATAATACAGATATATTTTACTAAAAATTAATTTTTCCCTGTTACCATTAAATTGTTGTTGATTAAGCAAAACTTAGAATAAAGCATGTATTAAACGAGTATCCTTAGGCATTTTGCTAAAAACAACATTAGCTTCTCGCAGGCTACTAATTCTTACTGTGAAAAAGGTCAGTACAATAATATTAGTAAAACAGAGATATTTCTCAGCCTCTTTCTTTGTCTACCATGTATAAAATCAAGAAAATTGTACACTATTCTTTGGCCAGCACAAGAGCATGACCTGTGAAAGAAAGCTGGATTGGAAAGAAAGATGATTAAAATACTTGAAATTAATAAAACCAAAACCAACCAAACAAAAATAAACAAACTTCTGGACAACCTTATTTTTGTTCTCAGGGTCAAATTATTCTGTCCAGGAATGAATGAGCTGATCTGAAGAAAAAGTCTGAGTATCTCACAGATGAGTTTGGATTCTACATGCTGACAAAGTATCTCCTTTCTAGTCTCTAGGACCTGTGGTATTATATTGTTTATTATCTGCCTACTTGTGGATCAAATGAAAAAGGTCACTTGCATTAGTCAAAAGGTCTGTAATGCTCTCAGGAGTCAGAAATTATCTGAAATTACATGTTTGTTCTTTATAAAACTACTCCTTAATAGGCAGCAACACACAGTAGGAACAGAATATCATTTAGGTGTTCCCACTTTACAAGCTATGCACAGTTACAGTGCACTACCTTGCCAAATTATTTGGAAATTCTTACTGTAAGTCTCTGAATTACAATAAACCACACACCTTCACAAGTGTGTGGTGCAAAGTCACTTGGCCTGAATATTTTAAAATGTGCTACATAACTTTAACTCAGCTTTCAAATAATGCAGCTGTTCCAGCTACACAAAGGTCATTCTCTTTGAAATAGCTAATTTGAGCTATACTGACACTCAGGCATTCTTCACAGACACTTTACAAATAGTCCATTGACTATCCTCTAAGCTCTAGCTCCTGAAATATCAGAATAAAGCACATGCAGACCGGTGATGTAGCTGGCCTGGTGACAGAGATTTCATATCTTTAGATTTTCAACTCTCCTCAAAATTTTTCAAATGGCCTCAGCAAGTACTACATTCGTGAGCTTCTTCCCTGACGTGAGTAAGATGTGGGTGACAACTTTCTTTTTTCCATTTACTCTCCCTAAACAGAGAACAATTGTTGTGCATTGCCTGGTATGGGACAAGATGTGGGGTTATGATCCCATCTGCTCTTCCACATTCACAACAGCTGCCTGAAGGCCTGAGCAGGAGCCCAGAAGAGAATGCTAACACAGTCCTTGTCACATTTCTGGTTGATGCTTGGGCTTTGTGTCTTTTATTTCCATTGACTGATGGAAAGCTACATTACTAACCCTACTTTGCTGGAAGGGCTGCATTATAAACGTCAACCCAAGTATTAATCTTTCCTCTATATAAATAGAAACAATACATCTATACTGCCTGCACTCCTGGAAGCATTTTTGAGCAAAATTTGAAAATTTAGATTAAAGGAAAAAGATGTCATATTAAAGAGCAAGCCTACAGCTAACAATCTTGTCCTGTGGCATGGGAGTTTCTGAGACACAAAGTTCAGTGACAATAGAGCACAGTACTACAATATTTGCAGCTTCTTTAGAGGGTTACAGTGCATAACGTGAACAGGTCATCCAAAGAGAGCTTTTCCACAGAAATTCTTCATTATTACTATTATTATTGTTATTACTGTGAATCTGTAATGATTGCTTTGTTGCTATATATTTCCCACTCTGACTCCAAGATACAGAAATGACAAAATGCTTCAACAAATGAAAGGCTGTCCTTAGGGTATTTCCAGCTCAGTAAGAAGTGGCAAGTACAAGACAACTCACAAGAAAGCCTCTCTTTTAGCAATTTATAGCTGCATTGTGCACAGCCACAATGAATCTTGAATCTTTTGAGACTACCAATGGGGCCACTCTCCTTTTGTCCATTCTAAGCATATCTCCTCGCTTGTCACTCATCTTTTGTCTTTTTTTTTTATCCTTTCCCTACTTTTTTCTTAAAACAAGGGTAGCTGCAGGCTGCTCTTCTAGTTTCACTCGGGCTTTAGACTTCAGTATTAGGTCAGATCTGGGAACTCTCCTGTTATGTCAGAAACTATGAGACAAAACCTAGGTGCCTTACAGGCCATGAGAATTTTGCCTTTGACTCCAACAGGACATGATAATATACAGATGTTTTGTGCAAAGATCCAGGAAAGGAAGAATTTCTTTTCCTCTCCATTTAACTCTTTGAGGGTTTATGTTTTTGGTCTTTGGACATATAACTCCTTTAAAATAATGAAATTATATAACTCTACAGTGTAGATTCTCTCACATATGTTTATTAATACACTCTGCTGAATGGGGTGAAAATCATTAGCTATACTTACCAGACATTAAAATGAAATTAAAGAGGCATTTACTTATGATTATTATAGTGATTGCTAAAAGGAAAAGGAGCTAAGCTCAGGGCTCCTCATTGCAGGACCAGGAGCTTACCCTAAGGAGCCAGAGTAGCAGCCTGAGAGAGATGCATTAACTGAGGGCCCTTTCATTGTGTTAATTTAGTTAGTGAAAAAATAATTGGTGCTCTGAAATGGGAGTCAAACTACTATTTCTGTGTCCAATTCTCATAAAATATATCTCAAATCACAACAATCAAGGACTAAACATATCTACATTTCACTCAAGTATCAAGTCCACAATTGAACTCAACAGGTAATAACTAGTAATAATTTATCAGATGTAATTAATGAAGAGACACCTTTAATACAGTCAGGCTTAAGTTTCTGCATGGATCAGAAGTGGGTCAATAGCTCAATTAAACTGAGGTGCCTAAACACCACACCAATAAAATGCTGCTGTGATTAATCCTGTGTCTAATGGAAACTCATAATTTTGAAAACTGGGGGCTTGCTACTGCAAGGGACCCCCAAAAGTTGAATATCTGTAGATTCATCAATATCAGAAGTGCTGCAGGTGCTAGAACTGACTATGCAGTAGTACTGGTTACAGTACTGAAAGTTAAATAAGCATTTAAACATGGTTCTGTAAACACGCTAATAAACACTAACGGGAAGTATATATTGCGTCCTTCTCAGAGCAACGAGTGGCATGCCTCTGTTCAGAGCTGCCTTGTACCTTGTCAGCTTTCCACTTACTTGTCCTCTACTTCACTCTCTGTTTTGAAAATATATCAGTTGAAGATGCTCAAAGTTATGGTTTTCCAGTCCAGTGCTGCAGAGCAAAAGAGGATATCACAGTTTAAATATGCACAGAAATTTGAGAGAATTCTGTTCCTTGTGCAGTTTTTGTGCCACTGCAGAAGGGCTTCAAGGGAAGAAAAAAAAGGTAAGCATATTACTTCTGGTTTATTTTTATTGAGTTTATATCCAGTGAATGATACCAGTATGTTTTGTGTCGTTTTCTATGAATTTTGTAGTGGAGAAGAGTTCATGCATTTGGGAGTATAAGAAAAGCATTGACAGAAGTACAGAGGAGTATGTGACAGCATGGTTACAATGTTAAAAACCGTAATTTACTGTATTGATTGACTGTTGCCATGACTCACCAAGGCTGTGCTGGCTGCACAGTGTGCTGCTGCCAATACCACACTATCTTACGATCCTATGAGTACCCAGCTGTAATGTAATACTGTACCGAGACATCAAGAAAAGAAAGGTAAGCACATATATATTAGGAATATGGATATAGATGTTACAGAAAGGGTGAGCTACTAGGTCAGATTTTGCCATTGGCTATTCACCTGTAACAACCACAGTGAGTGAAGAAACTGCACAGCTGAGGTTGTTGAATCTCATAAGAATTGCAGTTTGGCCTGCTTATTTGTACATAGCATTTTATATTGCTGCTAACCTTTCAGCCTGCACATTTCCACCTATAAAAAAATATGCCTGAGTGCAAAAAGTTAATTTTTAAAATCCTCATCTGAGCTGGTAAATGTGGGTCCTATTTTACATAATTGTGAATGAAATGCAGTCCTCACTTATTTCAATAAGACATTAGGATGCTTACTGAAAAAAAAAGCTGTGACAAGCTACAACTTAGGAAAAAATATGGATATGTTCTTAGATGTAGTTATACAATCCCTCCGCAAGTCTGAAGTTCCTCCTGATTTGCCCTGTTGGATGACAACTTCATGTCCTGAAAATCACAAGACACAGCATACTCCCATGGTGGGCAGACTCTGCTACGCAGCACAACAAAGAGCAAGGACAGACCAGGCATAACTGACAGTGCAGGCTCCCTTGCAATGCTGCAGATTCCCTCTGGCTTTGGAGAAACCAAAACGAAGGAGTATGCCAGGTGTGTATAAGTTCCCTACATTTCAGACACTGATGGAGGAAAACTGAAGGAGCACCTAGGAGAAACTGGAATACTAAAATTCCAGTACTTTAGTTAATAAACATATATTTACATTTGTTTGGTCTCCAAATTATATTTGAGCAAGATCAGTAAAAAAGGTTGCAATCAAAAATCATAATGGTTGATTGAATTTCAATTTCACCTAGTGAAAGTCAAAATAAGTTGTAGCATGAAAATGGTTTAATGACTCTGTAGTGGACAAAGATCAGATTGTCCATGCTGTAAAAATCTTTAAGAAAACATTTCTGATACTGTGGCTCTCCAAAGTAATAAAGAATTGCCTCCAGACTTTCAAGAAAACAAATTGTCTCACATCAACTTGTCATGATTCCTGCCTTCCTTTTTTAAGAAACAACTAGGGGTGTGGTGGAAAAAAAGATACAGCTGAAAAACAAGTCTCTTGTGCACATTTTTGCAGTTTTCCATCAATAAGTTAAAATAACTTAATTACATTAACAAGTACATACCACTACAATATATTTTATGTCCTTATGTTATGTGCGTTTTTGCAATTGAAGGGAAATAATCATCTTATCCATGGTACATTCAGTGCAACCACAGTATATATCATGATGTCTTCTCTGAGCCGTCAACAGAACAATTCTGGTGCTTGGCTGAGTTTGAATAACCAGCAAGAAGATGTTTAAGACTCAAGTATAAAAAATAACAACAGGTATATACCATGAGTTGGTGAACAAATGAGAAGGAGACACTGAAAATATTAGTGTTTTTTTTCAAAACTTGTTCAGTTTTGAAATCCCAAGATTATTTTTTGCTTTACTTTAATGGGAAAGAGTTCTGCTTGTGTGTCTGACTGCAAAACCAGGAATTTTTTAGTCCTACTACCAATGAAGGAATTGAGCATGACAACCCGATATTCAAAAGTGTAGAGGCAAAATGTCAAAACTGAGCACACATTTCTGAGTAGAACTTTTGTGCATTTCTAAAGACAAGCAGTCATGATTTTTGTACACAAAGGTGGCAGGTTGGAGTATATGCTCTATATTGTAAAGCTGTCATAGTTACAGGGTTTTTTTAAAATAACAATTAAACTCTTAAAGTAAATTGAATAAATTAGGTGGCAGAATGGAAAGTATAAGCACCAGGTTATTTTGGAAGGGAACCAAACACTGGTTGGTGTAAAGTAAAATTTAAAAAAAAAACCCCTCAGTTTGAAAATGTATTTATCTGTCGTTTGGACTTCACGATGAAACCATCCCAAATGTTTTTGCTGGCCACCTAATGCCACTCTGAACCTAGACTTTCAGAAGTATAGCAGCATCTTGCATTATCTCCTTCACAGTCCTTTATGTCTGAGGGTGAATATTTTCAGTCTTTGTCTTATTCTCTCACAATGCGAAAGAGCTTTGTGGAACAGCTTTTCAAGTAACATTTCAAAGAACAGAGCTCTAATGATTTCATTAACATAATGTCTGTTCACAGATTTAACTGTAACTGAGCCAATGCATTGCAGTGAGATTTAACAAAATTCATCAAACCAAAATGTATGTGTTCATTTATTACGTTTTAACTTAAATTTCAATGTAAGAAATGTGCAGGACATTAATTTATTTGCAAATTTGACAATTTTCATATGTAAACATTTTCAGAATGATTGAATAAATTTTTTTTTTAGAGAAACTGTCTTTACATAGAATTGGTCAGTATTGCACATTCTTCATAAACATACGAAATGCTAATGAAGATGGAGAAAATTATTGGCAAAATTACCTTTATTTTCTGCATCAAGTTTGAAGAATGAATAGTCAAGAATTATGCTGTTTTCTATTTTATTAACAAGTACAGTTTATTAATTTATTTATTTATTTTACAAATATTAACTGGGATGATTAAATTAAAAAATTACCAAAGAAAAAACTGTCATGTTTTAAAAAGGGCATCACCTCTTTCTGACTCAAATTGGATTTCATTCGGGTTAGAAATCATACCAAATGTGGCAAAGAAACTCATTTATGTTACTGCAGTTGTTCTAACTAGACAGTAGATAAGAACTTCAATTGAAGGCTTTAAATTGCTTCAGATGCTTTTTGCATTATAATTGTTTACATAGGTGGCTGGTAGAAGCATCACTCTAATTCTGTGCTTCTTTTTTTACCCCCACACATTTCTAAATTGCACCAGTTTCTAGTAATTATTCCTCCACAAATACATCAAGATCTTTAGACAAGGACTAAAAACCACCTTCAACACATGAGAGGGTTGAATAGCATCAGGGTAGCCTCTGCTAGCATGGTAGTTCAAGTTCCACGTTGCTTTCTTTCTGTAATTCAAAAATACACTACCTGTCACCTGATTTACCATGGCATAAAGACCAATCTTCCAAATTTTAATATTTTTAATGATTTTCTAAAGCCTTCCATTGTGTGTCATGAGGAGATTTTTTTTAATTGGTTATGAATGAAATTTTAGCAAGCATTCTCTGAATTTTACGTTGTTCCAATGGACCAGTGGACCCACCCATTGCTGCCAGCATCCTGCAGCAGCTGCTGTGTGTCAGCCTCCTTCAGCTGCTGGCTGTAATGCACTACCTCTTGCTGTGCAACATCCTTGCTGAGCAGGTCAGGAACATGCTAAAAGGGTCTTGTGTCCTTTTAATGATAGCTCACGCTGCAACAGTTTAATGGTTTTTGCTATCCTCTTACTACACCCTCTCTTCTTCCATAAATGTACACTCTAACTCTTTTCCTTTTTCAGTAATTTGGGACTCCTTTTTCCACAAAATCCTGCTCATGTAGATTTTGTGGGGGAAAAAAAAAATCTCAACAGAAATCTCCTTTGAATCAATCTCGTTGAATCAATCTAGTTGGAAAAGGTTCTTGAAAAAAATATAATTTTCCTCCATTTACATGAATTCTTCCTGACGCTCACTTTATAATTGCCTGTCACAATAAGGTATTGTTTTTCTTTTTAGAGCTCAGAGTCAGATTTTTTTTTCTCATTCATACATGAGGTAGATCCGTGTTTAAACTAGCTAAAGAACTTTTCAAGATTTAAACTGGGCTCAATTGAACTTTATCAATTCCACCCCCACGTTTTCCACATCTTTTCATCAGACACTTACAGGTTCCTTTTTTATGTTTCTTCATATTCAAGCTATTGACAATAGTCATGGTGTCTTGTTTTCAGGGCAGCACGGCTTAATGGAGCTAATACTGTTCAATCTCTGCAATGAGAATCTCGTCAGCTAGAGAAGAAAATAGAAATCGCCATCAGTTTCTCATAATGTAACATCTCATTGCAAGCTACTCATACTGTTTATACAGTAGGAAAATCCATTTCTAAAAATGTCAGATACAATCTTAACATCTTCATTACTCTAAATGTTAGAAAGCCTAGTGACTTATGTAGAAAAACGTTGTCCTTCTTCTCATGATCATGGTCCTTCTGCTGTTGCTCCCACAACCATTTCTGGGAAGTCTTGCATGCTATAGCCAAGGAAAGCAGCTCTGCCATATCTTTGAGCCGGCCACTGATGCTCAAAGTCCTCAGGGCTGAGATACCTTAGGCATGCTTTGTTCAAACTTGGGTTTTGTCTCCTGAAGCTTTGTTTTGACACATTTAGCTGCAACAGAAAGTCCTTCAATGACTAGGTAGATATGTCTAATTTTATTTCTTACTTTTCTATGGTATAACCATAATTTTTAAATATATATAGTAGTAACAAGCAGCTATTCTGGGTAAACTAGATTATTTAAAATTGCAGCACAACGATGCAATGTAGAGAAACACAAACCTAGCATGCCAGCAGAGCCCTTGAAGTGGAGGACAAGGGATAGAATGCAGGAGACAGCAGGTATGGGATGGTAAGAGAGAGGTTGGCATTGAAGACTCCAGAGTTAGAAACAGCTCACCAAAGGGCAGGCAAAGAAATGCAGCCATGGGAGTTGGGTAAAATACATCTAAGGATAACAGAAAGAACAGTAAAAAAGTACTGAACATATCTAACCCACGCCGTATACATGAAATTTCAGTGTGACATGGACTTGCAAACCAAGGAAGACAAGGGTGTAAAGCATGTTAGCAATTAGCCCCATGTGGACCCAGTAGTGAGGAAAAGGACACCATTGTGATTGATTTCACTTTTTTTCTGGGGAAAAAGAATTGATCACCACTGTCTTCCTGGTGAATAGTTTGGGACACTGTCAGATCCTTTTAAATAAATCCCCCTTCCACCTCCAGTCAGACTGAGGCTGCTACCTGAGAATTCAGAGGGTTCTGGATGGATAAGTGTAAGAACAGAGAAATGAAATAGGTACTAGAAAAAGTGTATATAAATTTTTGAATTGTATTCTACTTATTTATTGTTGTTAAGTCTTTTTCTGTAATAGTTTCTTTATTTTCTTTCTCTTTTGTTTTCCATAAACTAATTAGATCCGTACTAACATTTATTTCATTAGGCTTTTAAGATTTCATCGACACTAGAGATAAATTTGTAGCTTTGCATGTAAGGTATGTTTCTGTTTTGCCAATGCAATATTTTGAGTGTAATGGGCTATCTGATTAATGTAGAAATATTAAACCAGAAATCTATATCTGAACTACTCACCTTAAGTTCCCTTGGGAAGCAATAAAAATCAGTCCATGATCAATGGAGTCGCAGACATAATTCATCTTAAAACAAATATTTAAATTATGTTCTGTTTCTAGTGATCATAAAGAGATTTTCAATCTGTAGATTTGACAGAACATTTATAGTGAGGTCTTCTGAAGTAAGAGATGAGTTTCATTGTGTTTAGTACATGAAAGTTAGCACAGCTTTTGTTTTTGTATTGTGTCAGAAGCTTTTACTTCAGCACACATTCAGCATAACAAAAAGAGTACAGCTTTGAAGTAGCTAATACCATGTTGCAGAGATTGAAGTAATCACATTGCTTCAGTATTTTGATCAGTAGCAACAAAAAAATAAGTACAGTGAGCTTTTACCTGCCATATACACCACTACAGTCTTTGGAGACCATGTACCCGTATAAGCAAACCTGGGAAGGCTGCTCTTTTCCGTGTTCCTGACACCCTTTTCTCTCAAACTTTCCTGCAATCATTTAATTCTTACAAGAGCACGTCTCATAAAGTTAAATTTTGTAATCAGAGTATGATTGTTTACTGTAATGCTATGGGAATATTTACTAGAAAAAGGTCTGCTCTAATGTACAACATAATACAACAGGAAAGGAAAAAAGTCATCCAATCTGACATTATCTTTCCCCTTTTCCAACCTCCTTAGCAGCAGAGCTAAGAAGCAGACTTATAGTTTCCCCATTCACAAAACACACAAAAACTATCGTTCAATTGAGTGTGACACTGCTCATGTCATATTTTTACTTCAGTAAGGGAGGCTTCCAAACCTCAAAGATAAATAACAAATAGCAATTTCGAAGTTAAAAGTAAAGGTGTAATATACTAAATATTTACAAAAAGATAATGGGTAATTCTACTCAGCTCTCCCTTCAATAAATAAATTAATCTGGATCCTGTATGTGCTAAAGCAATCAGCATCCTTTCCAAACAGGACCAACAAGAGAACGCTGCAATTAGTAAGTGTGGGCACAGCCTTGATTTATAATGAACCATGAAATAAAATACTTTATACACATGAACACAAAACACTTTGCATTCTTACAGTGATTTGATCTTTAAATTTCAATTTTGTGCTTCTGAAAAAGTGGCTCAGATCTTTGACTGAAAAACTTTTCACATGCAAAAGACTTTTTTACTTACTTTCGCTAGCTTGCTTTAAGTAAACAATAAGTGTTCCTTGCTTTTCATTAACAAATAAAAGATGAATATAAAAATATTCTCACTTCAGGTGAGAAGTATATTTTCAAATCACTTACAAGTTGGAAATACCTAGCCTTATATGTATTCTATTATCAATTTGTTGCAACAAGTTACAGAGGATGTTTTATTTTTACTGGTTAACTAGACTCAAAATCTTCTATGGGCAAAAGGAACAAATCCAAGAATTATATAGTTAGTCTGATTAAATATTAACACAATAACCACAGAATTATTATTACTGTCCTACCCATCTACCCTCCTCTGCCCCTCTTACCAAGTCATGCCCATACTTCTCTACACAGCATTTTTATCCAGGACCATGGGTAGCTCCCTTGCACAGAGTAAGTGTTTATTATTAACCTCTATGCTATATGTCCATAAATGTGTATTAAAGATATGCATATTTTTGCATCTTAGTAACATATATACACACCATAGAGTTGTACAAGAGTTTAAGTATAGGATGTAAGAGTCCCCCAGTCATTAGAGGATTGTTTTTATATCCACAAACTAAAACATGGCTCCAGAAAGGCCCAGTGAAGTCCAAATATTGTCCAAACACTGAAGCATGAGCTGTGAGCTTCATGTGGTCTGTTATTTTCAATGGCAATATCATTTTTACTCCACTACAAGGTTATAAATTCTTCTTAAAAAAACTAAAGATTAGTTATAGGGATATAATTACAAATAATTTTCTTGGGCAGTATTGAGGCCATGTTAGAAAGAAAAAAACATTTGTACAGTTATAAAGCATAGCTTTCCAGTAACAAAAACAAGACCTATGCATGAAGAAGTAAAGATCAATATTCTAAGCAAACTCTCACTGACAACAATTTTGGGCTTGTATGAGAAGAGTGGAAAGCCATGAAGTTGTAGACACAGTACACTGGTACTTTCTATTGATGAAGAAGATGGGGCAAATTCCTTCTTCATGCCACCAGGCACAGAACAAAACGGAACAAGGCTCATTCAAAGGAAGGAAATTAAATTTATAGATATATACATATATATTTATTTGTATTTATATTTCTTTATATATATATATATGTAATCACATAAAATTTTCATAATAAAGGATGGGAAACAGAATAAGTTGCCTGAGAAGGTTGTACAATGCCATTTCTGAATAGACAAGTAGTCCAGAATAACCTGGAAAAACATAATTAGATACATCACTATACTCCTTGGAAACAATTGCTGGAGTTAGCATCTTTAAAAATCCTTCTAGTTTTTCTGTCAGATTCATTAAAGGAAATAATTAAATTATTGGTGCCTATCAAGATTCAATGTTCCACTATAAGAGACTACTAAGACTTTGTAGTCTTTGGTTAGTATTTCTTATTTCCTCTGATATACTGACCTAGAGTGGTGATGGTTCTTGCTGTTTTTAGAGTCATGAAGAGTTTAAGTAGTAACAGCACAAAAGTGTTGTACTCATTGAGGTTTTTCACTACAGCTCTGCATAATCACCATATGCCAGCTCTTATTTCACCAGCACTGCTTTAGTTGTAGTAATAGGACTGATTCCAAAGTATATATTCTTGGCAGCCTGTAAGCAGATCCTGTGATTTTAAGCATACACAGAGATTCAGTCCTCTCTGAAATAAAATTCACACTATTTTGCCATATTTATTATTATGAAAACACATTCTTGAAAAGCTCATTAAGGTGAATCCTAGAGTCTCATCCATATACAAGTATGAAACAGGCATTTACTGGACAGAAATTTAATGGGCTTGTGTCCTAAGATGAATTCTTGAAATATGTTGAGTGGAATGACATTTTCCAGAGAATTACTACATTCCAAACATAATGAAGTCACAAATGCATGCAAGGATCATTATTTTTCCAAGCAAATTGATACTAACAGAACTACCATACATAAGTACACACATGAACATCTTATGCTAGGCAGGAAAAAATGTCAACTCTTCACTCTGAAGAATCAATCTAGAAAATCTAAGGCTAAAAATATGAAGCTGAAGTATGTCATGTTACATACTAGTTTTGTGACAAAATATGCTGAATCATAGTATGCTTCTGGACTTTCAGAGTAATTGGGGGATTATGTATGTTACATCATTACAAAATAAAATTTATACTCTAAATATAATTTCAAGTGCACCATTAGTATATAAAACTCTCCTTCTTTCATAATCAATTGCTTTCTTAAAAAGAGGATAAGCGAAGTTCACTGGCAAGAAATGCTTACCCCAGGCAGAGGGTGGGTCGATGGTTAGCTGCTGACGATGTTTGTTGAAGCACTTACTATATTACTTCAGGGTTTGAGTGTGATCCTCTCCTTTATGGCAAAGCTGGGTGTGTTAATACACCCTGCAGTGATGTTAAAAGGTTTAAAGTGGTGATGCTGTCAAACTAGCTGTGTCAGTACTTTCAAAGCTTTAAAGCACAGTTACAGCTTGAAAAATAGTTATAAAACCCCCATATTCATAAGCAGTAAATCTACTCCCCATGTATACATGTTGTATATCTGCTTATTTTACTGAATTAAACAAAGGTTTTTTAATATTAGCACTGCAAAACCAAGACAGCATGGGACTTCACTCTGGCTCATATAACANAGCATAGCTTTCCAGTAACAAAAACAAGACCTATGCATGAAGAAGTAAAGATCAATATTCTAAGCAAACTCTCACTGACAACAATTTTGGGCTTGTATGAGAAGAGTGGAAAGCCATGAAGTTGTAGACACAGTACACTGGTACTTTCTATTGATGAAGAAGATGGGGCAAATTCCTTCTTCATGCCACCAGGCACAGAACAAAACGGAACAAGGCTCATTCAAAGGAAGGAAATTAAATTTATAGATATATACATATATATTTATTTGTATTTATATTTCTTTATATATATATATATGTAATCACATAAAATTTTCATAATAAAGGATGGGAAACAGAATAAGTTGCCTGAGAAGGTTGTACAATGCCATTTCTGAATAGACAAGTAGTCCAGAATAACCTGGAAAAACATAATTAGATACATCACTATACTCCTTGGAAACAATTGCTGGAGTTAGCATCTTTAAAAATCCTTCTAGTTTTTCTGTCAGATTCATTAAAGGAAATAATTAAATTATTGGTGCCTATCAAGATTCAATGTTCCACTATAAGAGACTACTAAGACTTTGTAGTCTTTGGTTAGTATTTCTTATTTCCTCTGATATACTGACCTAGAGTGGTGATGGTTCTTGCTGTTTTTAGAGTCATGAAGAGTTTAAGTAGTAACAGCACAAAAGTGTTGTACTCATTGAGGTTTTTCACTACAGCTCTGCATAATCACCATATGCCAGCTCTTATTTCACCAGCACTGCTTTAGTTGTAGTAATAGGACTGATTCCAAAGTATATATTCTTGGCAGCCTGTAAGCAGATCCTGTGATTTTAAGCATACACAGAGATTCAGTCCTCTCTGAAATAAAATTCACACTATTTTGCCATATTTATTATTATGAAAACACATTCTTGAAAAGCTCATTAAGGTGAATCCTAGAGTCTCATCCATATACAAGTATGAAACAGGCATTTACTGGACAGAAATTTAATGGGCTTGTGTCCTAAGATGAATTCTTGAAATATGTTGAGTGGAATGACATTTTCCAGAGAATTACTACATTCCAAACATAATGAAGTCACAAATGCATGCAAGGATCATTATTTTTCCAAGCAAATTGATACTAACAGAACTACCATACATAAGTACACACATGAACATCTTATGCTAGGCAGGAAAAAATGTCAACTCTTCACTCTGAAGAATCAATCTAGAAAATCTAAGGCTAAAAATATGAAGCTGAAGTATGTCATGTTACATAGTAGTTTTGTGACAAAATATGCTGAATCATAGTATGCTTCTGGACTTTCAGAGTAATTGGGGGATTATGTATGTTACATCATTACAAAATAAAATTTATACTCTAAATATAATTTCAAGTGCACCATTAGTATATAAAACTCTCCTTCTTTCATAATCAATTGCTTTCTTAAAAAGAGGATAAGCGAAGTTCACTGGCAAGAAATGCTTACCCCAGGCAGAGGGTGGGTCGATGGTTAGCTGCTGACGATGTTTGTTGAAGCACTTACTATATTACTTCAGGGTTTGAGTGTGATCCTCTCCTTTATGGCAAAGCTGGGTGTGTTAATACACCCTGCAGTGATGTTAAAAGGTTTAAAGTGGTGATGCTGTCAAACTAGCTGTGTCAGTACTTTCAAAGCTTTAAAGCACAGTTACAGCTTGAAAAATAGTTATAAAACCCCCATATTCATAAGCAGTAAATCTACTCCCCATGTATACATGTTGTATATCTGCTTATTTTACTGAATTAAACAAAGGTTTTTTAATATTAGCACTGCAAAACCAAGACAGCATGGGACTTCACTCTGGCTCATATAACACCATCAAAGTCGACAGATGAATTCCAGCTGAAGAATATTTATTACTGCTGATGATGTAGAAGAGAGGAAGAGCAGAATCCTAGTTTAATTTGAACACTAGGCAGTTATAAAAATTAATCTTTTTACTCTCTCTCACACACACACAAACCTTAAACAAATCAAAAACCAAAAAAGTAATCAGGCAATCATTATGAGACAATGAAGAATATTTATCCCACTAATTTTGCTCTTGAATGTCAGATTTAGTCAGAAAAATAGAAGTGGGGAGCTCAAGTCCTGTCAGTCAACGACAGATTCATAGATTCACAGAATCACTAGGTTGGAAGAGACCTTTAAGGTCATTGAGTGCAACCCAGCCTTAACACCTCAACTAAACCATGGCACCGAGTACCACATTCAATCTTTTTTTAAACACATCCAGGCATGGTGACTCCACCACCTCCCCAGGCAGAACATTCCAGTACTTTATCACTCTTTCCATATAAAACCTTTTCCTAATAGCCAACCTTTATTTCCCTTGGCCCTGCTTAAGACTTGTTCTCTTGTTCTGTCAGGTGCTGCCTGGAGAAAGAGACCCACCCCCACCTCACTGTAGCCAGCTTTCAGGAAGCTGTAGCGAATGATAAGGTCACCCCTGAGTCTCCTTTTCTCCAGGCTAAACATCCCCAGCTCCCTCAGCTGTTCCTCACAGGGCTTGTGTTCCAAGCCCCTCACCAGCCTCGTTGCCTCCTCTGGATGCACTCATGCATCTCAACGTCCTTCCCAAACTGAGGGGCCCACAGCTGGACAAAAGATACTTGTCTGTCTCTGAGAACTAGGGAATGTGTGCATATTGTAAATGTGAGATTTCAAGTTAGATATTTATAAGAACCTAAAATGTGGGATGTGAATTTATACCAACATTACTCTCCATCACTTCAACATTATTTTTCTAAAGTACCAACACTGTTATGAATATACACAGTGGAAATTTCATAAGCATAACCTTCCTTACCAAGAGGACTGACACTTTTACTGTGTACTTAATGACATTAGTTTCTGAAACTTTTTTTTTCAGGCAGTAGCACATATTATTTCAATAACTAAACATCTACTTACCTACCTACCTACCCGTAATTTGCAACTCCTTCTTAGAACTTGTACCAGGCAAAATTACTCTGACATAATAGTTTTACTGGAGTTAAGACTGTTTACTACTCTTGCCTGCTTGCTCCTGCATGGTTAACACCATGGCCAAAGAGAGATAAAGGATATGGATGCTGGACATGCCCATATGCAGCTATTTCTGAAACTCTGGGCAACACTGCAATGCAAATCTCAATACGTTTGTGTAGGTTCTGCAAATCTGGGACCTCAATGCACTGTACACTGGCTTTTGTTCATTTTGAACTAAAACTGTGAACTTTATACCTCTGTACCTTAAAAGAACCTTGATATATTTCATTATCAGGAACCATGGCAAATCAGTAGCTCACTGTAGCCAAAAAACCTTAAGTTACATGTATGTAGCCTGCTTTGCAACCCTCCTTAATGTGAAAAAGGGCAGCAAGTTTTTCTTGGACTGATGCAACCCACAGCTGAGACAAAAGGACTTTGTTCTTCTAGCTACTTCATTTCTAACCAGTACCACTAACTGTGATATGAATGAGATTAGATAAGAAAGTTACATAAGGCAATGACTCTTCCTTTTCGCTTTACAGTCAGAAAAGAGATCCAATTGCTCAGTATAAACTTCTCTCTTAAGAACTTAAAAGTCAAATTGGAAGCTCGGAAGAAACAAAGCACACAAAAAAAGACTGTAGACAACAAACGTTAGGAAGAAAACAACGTGTATCCTTAATCAGCATCAGTTGCTTTATCTTATCCTGCTTCCATGAAGATGTAATTCCAGCACCTGGAATTCAGGCTCTTCCCAGTTTAAGGCAAATCTTGTGGTCTTTGGAAGGCTTTGTGAGATCAGATCTGTCTCCCAGACATCAGTTCTCACAGTGAACACAAGATCCCGGCAATAATGTTTTCTCACCAGAACCAATAAATTTGCTGTGCTGCAGGAGGAGATTTGTGAATATGGATCACAGAATTTGCACAGGTGCTTGGCTGAGAAATGACCTTTTATTGCTTTCAGCGCTAAATACAAAATTCATTTCTTTCAGCTGACACTAAATACAAAATTCATTTCTTTCAGCTGAGCTTTCTTCCATCAATTCTTCACACATGTAAATCCAATAACCCCTACCCCTTAGCTCCAAAAAGAATCAATCTGTCTCTCCCAAAGGATTTAAAATAAAAAGAATTGTTCATTTCTGTTTTAAAATATTAGGAAGGTTTTACAGGGATCAGAACTCAAAAAAATGAAGATTAAAAGAAAAAAAAAACTGAAGCAAAGGCTAGAATCATCCACAAAATTTAGATGGAACTATATGTTTTCATAATGAATACCAGAAAAAATTCATGGCTGATGACTATTCAATGATTTTTATTTCTTCCTTTTCATTTTTTTTCAGGAGGCATCTGGCTTTTCTACTCTCATTTTATAGATAAATAATATGCAATGTGATACATGAAGGAAGTTCAGTGGTTTATCTCTGGAAACCTGTTAGCTCACACTTGACAAAAAGTCCAGCAAAATTTAAAAAAAACAAATTCCAAAATGCAACGGCTATTTCTTTCTCTCCTAATTGGCTATTTTAAGACAATACAGAATCTTGCAGATCCAAATAGATGCTAGACACATGAAAAAAATCAGAAATAGTGTTCACGCAATTCGATTTGGAAAAAAAATTTAAAAATGTTTCCAGCAAGATGACTGAAACTTTTTCCATTTCTGATTCACTTGCCCAAAGCATCCGTTTTTGTATGGCACCTCCTTTGGATGAAAATGCATGATTGGTCTGCTATGGGTGTCCTAATTTCTCTTTTGAAGTATATTCTGAAGCTACAGAAGAGCTTATCTAGAAAACATCAGGCAATCTATAGAAAATATAAAGAGAAGATTCTCCTCTGTTAGTGGCTCTGAAACTCATGGAGTGAAAATTTTTGACAGATGGCTGGCAACACCAGGTGACTCTGGGATTCTACCAGCTCCATCAGCCACCATATTATTTGTCATTGCTAAAATCAGCTGTCAGGAGCTTGGCCCTCAGTTAAAAAAAATTATCTTATCTTTGGATAGAATTAACAAGGAAAAAATAGTGAGGTCACAATTTTTATTAAGTTATTGAGGATAATAATAATTGTGAGCACAGTTAACTTTATTTTCATATTAGTTTACGTGCATATTCCACACATATGTATGCAAACCCCCAGTGTCAGAATATAAAAGCAAATGACAGACATGCAGAAAGTCACCTCTGCAGTGTTAATTCGGTGTTGTGTTTTTATTACTTGGTCAATCCTTACATATGCTCTCAGTCTTCCTCTGTAAAAGGATGGATTACATCCAGGAAAGTAATGAGGTGCTCAAAATTTTTTCTCTTCTTTTTCTCTAAAGTATTGCCTTAGGCCTTGTTTGCACTGCATTATTCAAGCTCTCCTTTGAAGCAATTTGTTTAGACTTCTCTGTGGTGCCCATGACTATATTTCATGAACGGCAATGCCTTTAGTTTTACAACTGCCCATAAAGTATGACTGCAATATTATCCTCATTTTACACTGGGTAGCTAAAGCACCAAGATTGAGAACAACTGATTTGGGGAACTCACTCTCTGGGATGACTCTGACTTGATTGTTCTGCCTGCTTACCCTTCTTGGATTTCACCTCCCAAAGGCTGCATCCTCCACATCAATCCATCAATACCAGGTGGTTTGCCATTTGGGGAGCTCCTACCACCAAGTATCAAAAGTAGGTCTTAAAGAAATGGGAAAGGTCATTAGTCAGCACTGTAAAAAATGTATTTTAGGCAGCTTGCCTAGCATCAGGCAGAAATTCTGCAGCAGTATCAGGGACTGAAATAGAAATCAGCTTTTCAATGACCTCATCAGGAGGTAACCTTTGAGCCTTGCCTCATGCATGGTACAAGTTCCAGCTTCTGTAAGAGAGAGGCAGGGGGCCCTGAGGAAGTAGACTCCTCCATGCTCCAAGGCATTTCATTCCCAGTTTCCAGGCTGCCCTCTCTGAGATTGAAGTTGGGTCCTGTGGTATCAAAGAGTGCAGAGATGTGTCATTAAGTACATAAGGGATCTATGCTGGAACAGACCAAGGGTCACTCAGTATCATGCCTAACAATGGTTAATAGAGGTTACTTAGAGGAAAACTGTAAGAAACAGTTGAAATATGGACTGACATAGCTTTCTACCTTGCAAAAATAAGAAGCTTAAGGTTTCTCTCACCCATACATTCTTCTTTTTCTTTTTTCAAGGCAGAAGTTGCACCCAGGCTTGTGTATTTAACAGCCACCAACTTGCATTCATGAAATAAAACTGCCTAATAAATTTCCAAACATTTTTGTTTCCTGCACAATATCTTACAACAAGAACCTTCATAACTATAAAATATATTTATCCAAAGTAGCCTACAGACCTGTTTAACACATTGTCCTTGTGGAGTAGAACTGAACATTTGAAACCCTCGGGTTCAGAAGAGAAATTTTCCTGAATCCTGCACGTTAAAGGATGAGTGCTTTAACCCAAATACACAAATCAAGATAGTGATTGCCATGTGTAACCTAAGACAGTGAATGTGTCAGGTAAGCTGTTTGAATGCATAGACTGTTCTGGCACCCCAACTGCAGTTACGGGGAGGGGGGGGTTTCTCTGATATGCGCTGTCCACAGGAATAACTCTTGATTAATGTCTTTTACAGTTCCCAACTAATTCAAACACAAAGTGTTCACAAATACTCAAGGGGCATTATACACTTGAAAGCAGATGATATCAAGAAAGCTTTGCTGACACAGTTTAATACACCTGAATGCTGAATGCCCAGTATGAATAGTCCTGCCTACCTTCTCCCCTTGTATAGATATACACATTTACACACAGAAATTGCATGGACATTTTAATACTAAAGAACAAGTGAATTTGTCTCTGAAACAAAACTGGAAGATGTTAAAAATTCTTTAAAAATAATACGTATTTTTTCTCCGCTGCACATACACTAGATACCACTTCACCATACGATGAAATTTTGAGAGCTTCACCTTAAATTTCTTTTATGGAGTCCATGGAGGTTGCTAAAACACCAAAGTCTAAATAGCTTAGGAATATTCAACTCGTGATTAGAAAGGTTCTGCTACATAACCTTGAAATAATTATATTTCGCTGGTAGTTTGCAGCAGATTTACAGTAGATTACATCAAAACCATACAGTATCAGTTAAATTCACCACAAATCAAGGAAATTTAAATGACTGACCTTTGTCAGGTAGTCGTAAAAAGGAAGAGCAATTATACATTCCCCCCAAAAGCTTTGTTTTAAAATTTCAGACACTGTTCAGTCCACTATAATTATCCTAACATATAAGCAGTAAAATGATTAGTGGGACAGCTTAGGGAAGCAGAATCTGTGAGAGAAATTATGCAGTTAATGGAGAATTGCTCAAGTTATAATTTACTAAATATTGTTGTAGATTCTTTGTGTCAAGCTGCAATAAAAGGAAGATGTTACTAAATTAATTTATACTGGTTTATTAACTCCTAGATAATAACCAACTATACTTTTATGTGATGCAAATCCAATATTTTAAGCCAGACACCTGAGGTTAGACATCCAAAGTCTCATAGTACCAGCTGTTGTACAGATCTTCAGCTTATGCATAGACTTAAATGGCTGAAAGCAGACAGCCACATTTGAATATTGCTGTCACAACGCTGCTGTACTGATTCAACAGTTAATACAATCTGTTACTTCACTATGATTGGCCCCTGTACATCTGACATACTTGCTAAAATATTTGTTTGCTGAAAAATGAAAGAAAGGATGAAAAATGAAAACTGGACTGTATGTGGGTTATTATAAACACTGCCCAAGAGCAAAGAGGAGCATAGTGAGTAGTTATTTATTTGAGTGGCACATATTTACTTGAGAGAGCTGGACATTCTTCAATAATGCATATCACCTGAAGCTAGGAAAATGTGTCTAGCTAAAGGCAGGGATGCAAATTATGCTGTGTAAGCTTTTTCTTCCCTTCTTCGGTCCTTTATTTGCAGTGGGGAGGGGGGCAGAGGGAGGTGGGTGGAAAGAATTTTTAAGAAAAGACTTGGTGTGCTACATTTGCTGTCTGGAGATGCTCCCGCTGTTTGCCTTTAAAGTGGTCTTACATGGCTGTTGCTCTAAGAATAAATAAATAAAAATAAGTAAAAAAAGGCCACATTTTCAAAGAATTTGTTTTGTGAAAAACCTTGACAGATTTTTAGAGCTAGCTATGGAAAAGCAGCAGGAAAAGAAATCACACCTATACCCCAGATTCAAAGAGAATCCAAACCAAACTATAGCTAATAGCTGAAAAGGTCAATTTTGCTTTTTCTTGGGCATCCATTTTCCTGTTCATTATCCTTCCAAAGTTTTGAAGAAAAAAGTCCCTGATAAAAAATATTTTTTGAAATCCTGCAGGTAATTGTCTGTCCCAGTGCGTTTTTAATACTAAGACTGCATAAGATACAAACTGAAGCAACTCACTGAAGCTGACAGGCCTGAGGACATCACTTGAGGTTTTTTCATGATGTTCCTCTGACATATGGCATTTCCAGGAAGGGCAATACTATGCCAGAAAACCTCAGTAGGAATCTGACATTACAACATCACCCTCACGGGAACTGGGTGCAAAAAACAATGACACAGTGCTACAGCAAGAGAGCCATTTTAGTGAGTGACCACTGACAAGTTAGACTTAGGACCAATACATTAGCTTTCATCTGTGAATTCCTGAGTTCTTTGGACAGAGTTATCGTGTTTAACTCAAACCTGGATAAAGGATTCTAATTCTATGCAGCATGCCCAATGCAGGGAAAGTCAATGCCAGAACAAGGATTGGAGCTGAGCTCCTCTGAATTTATGCCTGATAGGATTTAACCAGCTGGCTGGACTGTGGGGTTTTGTCAAAACATTATAAAACTTCAGTGTGACACATAGATAGTTCACTAGGGGGAAGAAATTCATAGTGGATGGTGTTTCCTCATACTTGCAGGGCATTTCAAATCAATTTAGGAGAGGATAATGCTGGGGTGGAGGCTGGCCCTTTATTTTCATTGTTGGTCAGTGATAGACCAAAAAATCTGTATATTTCACAAAAGCCTTCACTAGTCACAGTGTTAAAGCCACCCTGCTCTGTGCCCTCCATCCTTCCTGTGACCTGCTGGTGGAAGGTAGTTCTTTGCAAGTATCACTTTGTGGTTTTCCAGGACAAGGATGGAGCCATCTTTTTTTGTATAGCAAAGGTAGTTGCTGCTGCTGGGCAACTTTTAACTTCCTTATTGCTCTTCGCAGTACCTGCAGAAATGAGACCAGTGTGTTCAGAAGAAAAGTCCATCTTTCTTTATTTTGTGCTTTCACAGTCCTTTACAATTTACTAAATGCTCCCCAGGGGTCAACTTGTGTAGCAGTGCTGTGCATTATGTGGTAACTGCCGTGGCAGTACTTACACCAGCACTGGAGAGAATTACACCTGAAACGCTCCCTTTGGTTTCATAGTACAGAGCAGTGCCCTCTGCAATGCCTCCAACTTTACAGTACAAAGAGCTAGAATGACTCACTGTCCTACTTCAGATTCAAGAGAAAGCAGACTTTTGCCTTGCTATTAAAGAAAGAAAAAAAAAAAAGGCTTTTAGGCATCTCCTGTTCCAGCTGTAAAGATGTGGCAGGCAATGTAAATTGAGCATTCTTGGCAGGTAGCTTCTTCCTAATGTTTATGGGTCAGGTTGTCAGACATGAACAGCAGGGTCAGCCAACTTCCTTCCTACAATAAGTGACACACATTTTTACTTGTAGAGATCTAAGTGATTTTGTGCTCTGGCTACTTTATCCCTGTTTTTGTTTACCAAGCAAAATTTTAAATGAACTTTTAAATTATATTTTAAATTATCTTCAATCAGATTGGTGTCTAGATGCAAAAGACATTTTATTTTTTTTTTCTGCTTCAGGTACTATGCCAAAAATTCAGATTTTCTTAGCATTACTTTGTAATAATACAAACCAGCCACCATCAAATATATTTACTGTTTGTGTATATAATTGAAAACAATTAAAACAATTAAAAGCATTCAGTAGACAGGAGTTTCTGAAGGACCCTGTATAAAGGCGTGAAATAAAAGTTAATTTTTTTTTCTCCAACTTGAAATTGTTTCTTCAGCTTCTTCTGAAATTATAGAATAAGACTATTAGGAGTGCAAGACACCCCTAGAATTCTTGGTGAAACACCAGTGATATGACATCTCTTCTGGCACCAAGAGGCAAAGCTTTTTAAAATTTAAAGAGATAACTTTTTCTTCCAAAACTCTACCAAAATCTTCCTGAGGAAAAGAATTATTATTTTTTTAATCTAAGAGAGACATCAGGGAGTATCACTTGATCTCAGTAACAGAAGAATAATTTTCCCAAAATTTTCCTGTGTTACCAAAACTTAATATCATGCATTTGTGGAGAAAGCCAACATAATTGTCAGAAAATATTATTTCCATAAGGATTTTGTTTGATTTTTCAGAGATTTCTGGATCTGTATTCCATCTTATGTTTTTTCATCCTTTTAAGTGATTATATTAGTATAGATAAATGTTGATGTCGTTCTTTTGGACATTTATTTTATGGAAGAATGGACAGAACCACAAAAATCTTATGAGTCTTATGCATTGGTTGCCTATGCATGTGTGTCTTGTGCCTAAATGGTGCCTTAGGATATCCTAGCTCATGTCTGGCTGCACTCTCAAACAGATTTAGGATCACCTGCTCTGTTGTGAAATTGCTGACCTTATGCCAACACCTGGAATAGCCTAGGAAACCTAGAAATACTGATAGACATCTTTAGGATATGCAGCTGGGTTGCTCTCCTATTTCAGAGAAGTGTTAAAGACCCAAGTGCTGCCAGTAAAACATGACTTAAGAGTTGTTACTTTCATAACCCTTGTACCTAGAGCGCAATGGCAGAAATGAGGATGACGTTCAGAACACCTTCCGGTTCTCCTTTTAAAATCCATCTCACGTAGTCAGAGGAAAGCCCACTGTGACACAAGCTAGGTCCCAGAATTTGAGAATTATCTTGGACAGACATCTTTTCACTCTTCCAAACGCTGTGTTAATTAAATTCTCTTGTAATCTTCTGGAGTGGCAGCAAAAACCTGCTGTTGTGGCAACCCTAGAGCTGTCCCTCATGAGCAGGCTCATGATGAAAAATTCAGTTTACAATTGCTTCTTCTAATAACTCAGATACTTGGTTTTAACTGGTATTGCAGTTTTTAGTGTAATTATGACATTTTATTTGTATGACTACGGAGAAAAATATAAATATTTCAACAGAGGGACGGAGCCAGTTTCTATTTAGATCAATTACTATTCTCAGGTTTTTCTTCTAAAATTTTATCAAGCCCTTAATAAATAAAATTGTATTTTACTTAAATGGAATATGGAATGATAGTATTCTACAGAAGGCAAAAGTGGTCTTTTTTTTGTTAAAATGCCTGTATCTGCAGTTTTCTTCCATTTTCAACAGATGCATTAGCTTCACATTTCTATTTTGTACTTTATGTCATAATATGATATTAAAAGCCCCAACCCTGGTGTCTCATTATGTTGAGCTTTACTAGCATAATTATTCTTCAGGCTTCACTTAATTATATGCCCCACCATGTGTTACTTTTCAACATCGTGAGTGGTACTACCTTACTGCTAGGAATATTAAACAATGAAAGACAACACTCTTTTGTTTGGTTACACAGCACGCTGTGTCTGAATTCAGTCTCCTCTCACAGATCACCCCCTCCCATCTTCTGAATTATATCCTTTACAAGGTTTCAGAGAAAGGCACTTACAGTCATACTTGCTCTAAAATGTTAGGGTTTGTGTGCGGTTTATATTTCCCATATCCCAGATATTTCCCAGGTTTTCAGAAAGAAAGAAAGAAAGTTAGAAATTAAAAAAAAAAAAAAAGAAAGATAAGAATAAAAAAAAAGAGACAATTTAAAGAAACTACAGAGATTCAGAAGTTTTATTTCAGGTCATTTTTTTCTTACCCTGTCAAAATGACAAGCTAGTAATCAAGGTGAAAAATAAAGCATTGAAAAAACTACTTATCTGCAAATGCTATTTCTTAGATACCTAACATTGTGTTTACTTTAAGAATAGAAATACTTGAGAATAAATTAAAAAAAAAAAAATAACCAGAGAGTGATTACAAAGATACCAAAGTTTTTGAATTGAAGTTAAATTGAATCATAAAACCACAGAATCAATTAGGTTGGAAAAGCACTCTACGATCATTGAGTCTAATCTAAGACCTAACATCTTCAAGTCAACTAAACCATGGTAGCAAGTGACATGTCCAGTCTTTCCTTAAACACCTCCAGTCCATCCAATTCTGGATGAGAGTTCTAATCAAGACTTTTACATCCCCTAGGTTTTTTCATTATAATTCAAAAACACAAAACCTTCTGACCGCACAAGTGTTAAACATTAACAGTTTGACAAACCAACCCAGAAATGCTATTTTTAAATAAGTGTGGTTTTTCCTGAGAATAATTTTAAAGAGTTTTATTTTAAGAAATATATTGACAATGTCCAAGTAAGTGAGACAAACAGAATTTTTATATAGTCAACACTCTTCTATATCACCCAGAGAAGCTGTGAACCCTAGGCCACTGAAGTCAAAAAAAAGTCTCCCATTAGTTAAGTCAGCTTTCTCATCATACTGCAAATGAGGAGATATTAGGAATGTCACAAAGACAGAAAGCTATTTTAATAGATTAATAAAGTTCATTTTGCTTTAGTTTGTGGCTTATTTTCTTTTACAATATTCTAAGTCATAATTCTAAAACATAACCTCTCAAAAAACAAATAAAAAAAGAAAACCAACCAACCAACCAAAAAACAAAAGCTCAAATTAAATCTTATTGATAAATCATCCTGAAAAACAAAGTAACCTGCCAATCATTTCCAATCAACAAATCCTGGTATTTAATCACAAGCATATTCACACTTCAACATGGATCCGCTTCTGTCTTTAAGCTTCTAATTAATAATTGTGTTGTCAAAATGCAGAATCATGAATAGTCCTTAAAGCTTTTCCTGTACAGAAGATGAATACTTGTACTTAGCCAATCAAAAGTTCATTTAGTTGTTAAAGAATATTTGTCTTTAAAGTAGAATAATTTAATTATAAAATTATTATGGTTGGAGAAAGCCTTTAGGATCACTGAGTCCAACCATTAATGCGGCCTTGCCAAGTCTACTAAACCATGCCCCCAAGCAGGTTCAAATATTTAAAATTACAGGCTTTTTGCCATTTTAAATATAATTTTGAATGTTAAAGAAAGTGAATATCTAATTAATTAATATTAAAAAAGGCACTTCTTTCTAGGCTGTGGAGTACTGTTCCATGGATCTTAGTACAATGGATNAGGTTGGAAAAGCACTCTACGATCATTGAGTCTAATCTAAGACCTAACATCTTCAAGTCAACTAAACCATGGTAGCAAGTGACATGTCCAGTCTTTCCTTAAACACCTCCAGTCCATCCAATTCTGGATGAGAGTTCTAATCAAGACTTTTACATCCCCTAGGTTTTTTCATTATAATTCAAAAACACAAAACCTTCTGACCGCACAAGTGTTAAACATTAACAGTTTGACAAACCAACCCAGAAATGCTATTTTTAAATAAGTGTGGTTTTTCCTGAGAATAATTTTAAAGAGTTTTATTTTAAGAAATATATTGACAATGTCCAAGTAAGTGAGACAAACAGAATTTTTATATAGTCAACACTCTTCTATATCACCCAGAGAAGCTGTGAACCCTAGGCCACTGAAGTCAAAAAAAAGTCTCCCATTAGTTAAGTCAGCTTTCTCATCATACTGCAAATGAGGAGATATTAGGAATGTCACAAAGACAGAAAGCTATTTTAATAGATTAATAAAGTTCATTTTGCTTTAGTTTGTGGCTTATTTTCTTTTACAATATTCTAAGTCATAATTCTAAAACATAACCTCTCAAAAAACAAATAAAAAAAGAAAACCAACCAACCAACCAAAAAACAAAAGCTCAAATTAAATCTTATTGATAAATCATCCTGAAAAACAAAGTAACCTGCCAATCATTTCCAATCAACAAATCCTGGTATTTAATCACAAGCATATTCACACTTCAACATGGATCCGCTTCTGTCTTTAAGCTTCTAATTAATAATTGTGTTGTCAAAATGCAGAATCATGAATAGTCCTTAAAGCTTTTCCTGTACAGAAGATGAATACTTGTACTTAGCCAATCAAAAGTTCATTTAGTTGTTAAAGAATATTTGTCTTTAAAGTAGAATAATTTAATTATAAAATTATTATGGTTGGAGAAAGCCTTTAGGATCACTGAGTCCAACCATTAATGCGGCCTTGCCAAGTCTACTAAACCATGCCCCCAAGCAGGTTCAAATATTTAAAATTACAGGCTTTTTGCCATTTTAAATATAATTTTGAATGTTAAAGAAAGTGAATATCTAATTAATTAATATTAAAAAAGGCAC
>VWZV01001799.1:636854-662086 GCA_013397155.1 Irena cyanogastra
AACGCAAAATCGACTTCTTTGAATACCTCCCCCACCCCTGTCGCCTTCCTCCCTCCCTCTCCGCCGAAAGGCGCGCCTTGCATTTCAAGCAGCCCCGGCGCTGCAGGAGCCGGGTGTCCGGGACCCCGCGGCTGCGGCTCCGCCGTCAGCACCATGGACAGATCGCGGCCGCTGCCCGCGGCCCCCGCCGGGTCCTGTGCCTGCTGCCCCCTCCCACCGCCCCTGCCCGCCGCCCGCTGCCCCCTGCTCGCCCTCCCCTGCCCGCAGCTCCCCGCGGCTTCGCGCTTGGCGGTGCCACTGGGGGGATGCCGGCAGTATTCCCCTCCGTGTCCCCACGCCGGTCAGGCGTACTGAGAGGGGAGGGGAGAGAAGGAGCAAACCGAAAAAAAAAACCCCAAAACAAACTTACTAGCCTCGAACACACAAAATGCACGGTCCTTTTGGCAGTTTAAGTCGGTGAATAGCAATGGCTGGCTAGTGAGGGTGGGGGACAGAAAAAGGGGCACCGTGGAATATAAAGCTAGCAGCTTTGAAAATATTTGTTGCCAGGCACAGACGTAAGGGTAAAGAAAAGTAACACTGGTTACCAAATTATCCCACCAATTCTAGGTTGGCTAGGAAGACTGTATAAAGAGAGGGGAAGAGGGGAGGAGACAATGAGCAATATTTCTTTTGCATCACATTTCCTTCAGATCATAATGTGCTCTAGTCAATCTGTAGCAATTCATAACAGAAAGTGACATTGCAGAGTCTTTCCAATTGTCCCTCTTCTTGAAACACAACATTTATTTATTAGATTGTTTGTCTGCAGTCCCCCTCACTTGACTGTCATGATTCATTATGCTGCACAATTTTAAAGTGAATGATAGGAAGGATGAGGCAGAAGTAAAGACTGACACTTAAAGAATTACTGATGTGTTGGACAATGTCTACCAGCATTAGCTTTTATACCTAGCAGTGGTAAACTGAAATAGGCAGATCCTGTTGAAGGACTGAGATACAAATATGAAGGTTAGTTCTAGAAAGTGTCTGCTGGGACTAAGAAACAGAAGGTGAATTGATTTTTAGTCTGATTATGCAAGCAGAGCTTCTCAGAATGTGAGTAACTAAGGCAGGTAAAGCCTTTCAAAAGGACATTTGACAAGTGATTATAACACTCACTCAGAAGAGTACCCAGAGGTGGCTGTGCCAACAGCTGCTTCAGCTGGCTGTGGAATGTTTAACAATTTACAGGTCTACAGCTCAGCCCTACAAAATACAATAAATCAGCCTGATTTTTTACCTCTCCTAAAGTGGTCTTGTACAAAATCCCTCAGTGAGTCTGGTGAAATACTGCATTCTGGCCCAAGGGTATTTGGACCTAATTATGTGAAACTTCACCAGCTCATGGGAGAAAGCAGGGGGATCTATAGCATTTCCCATGAGCCGAATTGAGAGTGTGAAGAGGGCGGATTTGTGCATAAGGGAGGAAAAACATACTTGGCTGTGAGAAAAAAACCAGGGGAGATAACGTGTGGGACACTCAGGGGGGAAAATATGAAAAGACTGGGAATAAAAAAAGAAAACACAATTTAAAAGGGGGAAGGGAAGGAAACAATAAAAAAGACAACACAAGAAACAGAGCATAAACTATTAGAAGGTAGCAACATGCTATGCGTTTGTTTTACAGCAAAATTCACAGAGTTTCCCCGAAATGTCACGGCCACTGAAGGGCAGAACGTGGAGATGTCTTGTGCTTTCCAAAGTGGCTCTACTTCAGTGTACCTTGAAATCCAGTGGTGGTTTCTGCGGGCAGCTGAGGACCAAGAGGCTGGAGCTGAGGTGACAGGCACTCAGGTACTGATCCTCTGCCATGGGGTCCTAAAACCATCTGGAAAATGCTACAGAAAGGATGGGAAGGGAAGGGCAGAAGGAAAGAAGGGAAAAGCAGAGGGAAGGAGCAGAGAGAGGTTCTGCATCTCCCTAGGAACTTAATTTTGACTATGAAATAACAGAGCAGGAACCTGCAGAGAAAAATGCCCACCTCAGGGAGTGGTGCCTTTGGTGCCTGTCACTTCCACGACATAGCTAGGGATGTTCACAAAACCACTCGGGTTTTCCAAAGTCTATTTCCCCATACCCCCTCCCCTCCCATTTTTATTTTTATTGTTGCTTTTCCCTATTTAATTTCTCTTAGAAAGCAGCTGTTCAAAGATTACTCCTCGTGGGAATTTTATTTTTCCCATGTGGCACGATCCTACACGTGCCTTCCAATTTCCAGCTAGCGCAGTCGAGTTGGCAGCCCTAACTCCATATGCAGCTCCCACAGGAGGGCACACGCAGGAGGGGGCGGGGGAGGCGGAGGGGGAAACCAATGTCCCTAAAGAAGTAGAAACCCAAAATCAGTCAACAGCGTTGATTTCATCCTTCTGAGCGGGACAAGAAGGGCCATGTCCACTCACACAGCCATTCACGGACACTCCTCCCTATGGCCGCGGCTATCTCCTCACCGGGCTCGGCAAAATGCGAGGCGGGAGGGCGGAGGGTCCGCGTCCTTCGGCCGCCCGTGCCGGCTGTCCCCGGCTGTGCCAGGCTGTGCCCGGCAGTCCCCGTTTGTGCCCGGCTGTCCCCGGCTGTGCCTGGCTGTCCCCGGCGCGGCCCGCAGGTGGCAGGCGCGGCGCGCCGCTCCACAGGCCCCGCGGCGGGGCGGGAGCGGGGAGCGGAGTGGGGCGCGCAGCGGGGCGGGGGCCGGAGACCCACGGCGGCGCTCCTTTCCCTGCAGGTGGAGCTCCTGCCTGAACGGGACCTGGACAATGACGGCACGAAGATCAGCGTAAGTGTCGCCTCAGGGCGCGGGCAGTCCCCGCCGGACCGGGGTCCCTTCCCCTGTCAGGGCCCACCCCGCCTCCGAGCGCCGAGTCTCTTCCTGCCCCGCATCTCCTCCCATCCGCACCGCAGACTGCAGGGAGCTGGGAGCCGCAGGTCAGCGGTTGGATGCGATGATCTTAGAGGTTTTTTCCAACCTAAATAGTTGTTGATTCCATCATTCTGTGACTACTTCCTTGACGGCCCTGGCAGAGGGTGTCAGGACAGCCTTTCCCTATGCAGCCCCCCACACCCCTTGGACATGGAAGGCATCCACCAGCATGGTCGAGGCAAAGTCCATTGGCAGACCCTGTTTGTACCCTGTGAAAAATTCAGCCTGCACCCATCCTTGTATGTCTTGTTTTCATTTACCCTGGGCAACTGCTGAGTCTGACTTAGAACTCCAAAGTTGGTTTTAAGGCTGAAATTTGTCCATGAAACTGCACTTTCCATTAGCAGGGTGTGCAGCTGCTTAAATAGGTGTTTTCTAAGTCCATACTTGCTGGCAGGAAGAAAGCTCAGAAAGGCTTTGGACACAACCTCCCCATTGGGAGCAATCTCAACTCTTGGCCACCAAAACTCAGTTTTACGAAAGTGAGATTCTGACACCAGTTACCAATCTGCTGCTTGGAGATTAAATTAGAACCAGAATTTTATCTCAGTAGAATTATAAAGCAGCATTACGCTATTCCCCCTCCAGCTGTTTCCTGCAGGGAGAGGATGCCCTCCACAGCCCACTCATGTCCTGAGTCAGGCACAGCCAGAAGGCTGCTTTTGACCTCAGAATAGGTCAGATCCTCCTCCCTCAGCATCCCAAGAAATGCATGGTGGTGGTATGATGGTGTGGTGCTCACTGCAGTGGAAAGACATAGATGCTTAGCGGATACTGCAGCATGAATATTCCCTTTGAGCCCAGAAGGGTTTTCCTTTTCTCTGGCATAATCACTTTGGAAGTGTTTTTTATCTGCAGACAAGGCTTTAAGTACCAGCAAAGCTTAAAACAGCATCAAATAAAGGGGAATAATTTCTGACAAATCCTTTACTCTACTGTTTTTTGATGCCTACAGATAACAAACCAGATAATTACATCAGGTCAAAGTGCACCTAAGTATAGCTGAAGGGCATTTATAAATAAGAACTCAGGTATGCTGTGTTCAATACAGTGCATATTCTAGCCATACTTATGTTTTCTGTAATACTTCTCACCATTGACTAGAAACGATTTGTGTCATGGACTGTATGTTCAGTTGCATTTGTAGACTGTCTTACAAATGAGGCTCACATGTGGTCCTTGGATACTACTCTACTAGACATAGGGCTAGCAGGTAATTCATTCCTTATCAATACTGGCTCATTTGAAATCCCTGAAGTAATCCATAAGAACTGAGACTCAATATAGACTGCAAAACTTGTCTCATCTTTGAAGTTACAAATCTTTCATTATGTATAATAATAATTCATGTGAAGGTGTTTACAGTGCTAATATAAGCTTGCATGAAACATTTATTTTATATTTGTAATGAAAATAATCAACATTATGTAGATGTCTAAATCCACTTTTTATCTACTTTTTACAAATGTAGCCTTTTTTTTTAAAGGCATGCACAGCTTCATTAGTACTGATGGAGTAAATTACCATAGTGAAGAGAAAACGAAAGTACATTTAATAAATGTATTTTTAAACATTAGATGTGTGCTGAAATGCACCGTTTCTATCTGTTCTAAATTGTAAAGCAGGACAAACCAAAACATGCATGTGTGTTGCCTCCAACAATTTCTAAATGCCAAATGCAAAAGTCAAAACAATTCTGTTTTTCACCAGGGCTATGCAGCGCTGTTAACTTTGTGGCTCTTGCATAGGAGCAAATGAAGTCACAATAAGATCTACCAATCCTCTTTCCATTCATTCTTTAATCGTTCTGCTGAACGTGAATTTTTCAGCAAAAGATATATTATTATTGAATATGATTTAAATAACTATCCAGCACTTTCTGTGCAATTAATATTGCATACATTATGCCTGTAAGTATGCAATCTATACTTTCAACTCAGTTTGCCAAGTATAAATTCAGAGCTGGGTACAACACAACAGGCCATAAAGTCCATCCAGTACCTTAAAGCAATGACATATTCACGAGTATTGCTCTTCAATTTATCAAGAAGGCATATTGGGTGCCTTGCCAAGACTGGTTACGACAGTAAGCCAAGCTGTCAGAAGCAATATATTGTACAATCCCAAATAACATGTGTCTAGCTTCTAGTGGTTTGTGATCTACCATGTATTCATCATCTTGCTGTCTCCTTATTGGCTGTCACTGATATGACACAAAGCAACCTTTGCATCCATGTATATGTAATGGTGGAAGTAAACCCGGTTCGGAAGTTCTTCAAAGCTGAAGATTTATATCCCATGGAATACCTTTTAACTGGCTTCCTGGGCGGCAACAGATATTAATTCAGATAGACAGTAATAGAAAATTAATTAAATATAAATTCTCTAAAGTGATGAACATACAGAAAGAAATCTGTGTTAATTTTTCTGAATGCATCTTAATACCTATCACACATTTCTGGATATATAATTTTCTCATGTGTGTTTTAATCATCTGGAATAAAAATATGTTATGTTGCCCTCAGACATTAGACATAACTAAAAAAAAACCAGGAGTCTTTTTTTAGCTGACAACTCTTAAAACAGTTCTGAACATGTGCTTCTAATAAGTACACAGATAAACAAGACAAAAGAAACACCCTTACTCAATATGTCTTATTATCATTAACGGAAAAAAACACCAAAACTTTAGACACTCTTGAAGGAGGCAAACTGAATGTAAAATATAATTTCAATATAGTGAAGAGTACAAGCTGATCTAATAAATAGTTATTTACATAGTTTAAATCTGCATCTCCAACAAAATTGTTAATGCACTAGTTCAGAAATGGAATTATTCAATAAAGCCAGCTAACTGGAAAGGTTTAACCAATAAAGTGCACAGATACTAGGTTTACATAAGAAAGCTCATTAGGAATGTTCATGATCTTAAGCAATTAATTGGAACGAACGTGGTAGTTTGGGTTTTTTTCCTGAGGCTAATTAGATTTCAGAGCAAACTATCTAAGCAGATTTGGAAAGAAGATGTCAAACATCCTCATAGATACAATTAGCCATACTCATCCTTGATGTAACTTCCCTGCAGTAAGCACAATCACCCCATTGAGTAAATTGGTGTTATGCCCATGGAGCTTTTCCTAAGAAAGAAGAATTCATGACAATGTTTTTCTCTGTTTTTTTTTTTTTCTCCCTGGAAAATTTGCAGACAGTGAAAGTACAAGGGAATGACATCTCCCACAAGCTGCAGATTTCAAAAGTGAGGAAAAAGGATGAAGGCTTGTATGAGTGCAGGGTGACCGATGCCAACTATGGAGACCTTCAGGAATACAAGGCCCAGGCGTTTCTCAAAGTCAATGCTAACAGCCACTCTCGGCGAATGCAAGCCTTTGAGGCATCCCCGATGTGGTTGCAAGACATGAAACCTCGTAAAAACATCTCAGCAGCTGTCCCAAGTAGCATCCACAATTCTGCCAGTCAGCGTGTACGTGCCACCTCCAGTCCTGAAGCAGCAGCCAAAATCCCCAAACAAAGTCCACAATCAGGTATGGTAAAGCATTTTGAGCTTTCATTTGATTGCTTACCAGCATGTAAAAGGAGGCTAAATCAACAAGGTAACCAGGAATTGTGACTAGGAAGAGTGTGGTGCTCATTTGTTCCTCCTTCTCTCTGGTTCTATTCCTCCTGCTATCTTTTTACTTCCTAAAATCTGAAGAATAAGTTTCTGAGCAGAAGAAGCAAAAAGCCTTAAACTTCTATATGAAGATTTTATCTTTACCAGTTTTACCTACCTAAGGCTAGTTCTCAAATCAAAGAGTAGTGTAGTCCCTGTAATGTGTGTGGAGAGACAGGGGCATGTCAGAGAATGACTCATCTTATTTTAAGATGTTACTGTGCATGATAAATTAAATAAAACACTCATCCAGATGTCTTTCTTCTTAAGTTATTTTACACCAGTCACCTAACTTATATCTCAACATTTGTTAAAATTAATCTACTTTCACTGACAATCATGTTTACATAAGGAACTTGACTTCTAAATCTAAGCAGACCTGAGATACACCAGGTAGTTTCTTTGTTGTGTAGGCTTTAGAAAGACCATGGGTGTGTCAGAGAATGTGTGTTTGTCATCTTCAAGTGCTTGATCATTGGCTTTGAATCAAGGGTTAAAATGGCAGTGTCTCCATTGTCTGTCCTGTAGAAATTAATATTCTATACATTTTGTTGCGGGGATTTTGTTCAGCACTGCATACATAGCCTATAATCAATATCAGTCTTCATTTTCTACATTGATACTATAAAATTCGCAGTTATACAAAAGTACATGAATATACAGGAAGTACAGTTCTATATGATGGCAGAAGAGATATGGACAAGATAAAAAACTGAGATGTTGTAAATGATTAAATATCTTCTGGAAAACAAACTGTGCAAGTTTAAGAGTTTCTGAGTTACTTCTGTTTGCACCAAGGGCCAATGTAAGGCATAAAATCACAACCTACCTTAAAATATGTAATGGAAGCTAATTAACTCTGATGCATCGTTTTTCTGCTAGTATGTTGTTAAATCAAAAACTGTGAATACAACAAATTTCACAGCACATCTATTGTGAAATCACTTCAAAGTTACAAGCAAGAAAAGTTAGAAAGACTTTTTTATGAGGAAAATGCCTTTCTTTACAGATTGGAACAGTATGATTATTCGTATAAAAATTCTTATTGCTGTTAAAAAAGGTGATGCATATACTATCAATATTTTACCTCTGTATACATTTTTTAAAATTTATGTAAGTTACATTCAGTTTTCTTTCCCTGAAATGGAGCCACTTTCATTTTTAAGCTCTTCCAAAAATATCTAAGCTGTTAGAAGAAAATAAATATTTCACTTGATTTAAAACCACCATTCTACCATGGCTTTCCTTTCAGATAAACGTATACACTTCTTATTTTCCATTGGACTCATACACTTCAAAGCAGCAGACTTTTCCATAAAGGGAAAACTCTGGTTTCTATTCCATCCTGTGTGAAATGAATTAAAATAGTCAGAGGTTTATGAAATATGTAGCAACAGACTATACTGCATTGCGGCCAAAGTGTGCACAAAACAGCTAATCCACTAAATCATTTTGGATATATAATTTAGTCTATAGTATTTTTTATGTCCTTAGTCTTGACTGATTGCTGGACATTTTTTATTTGAGGTGTTGTAGGTTATTACATGGAAAGGTCTCCATTAGGGAAAAAAAATAAAAAGAATCTTTAATTTTTTACTTGAGCAAAGATTTAGGCAGATTAAGTACAGAAAATCCTAATCAAAAATAATTAAAAAATTGAACAGATAAAATATAATTTAGTTTATTAGTTCATTTTTTTTATGACAAAGCACAGGCAAATGGTACGTTCATCAGAGGTGTAGCTTATCTACTGAAGAAATAAAAGTGTACCAGGAATCACTCATATGCTTAATTTCAATTTAATAGTCACTTGCTACACAAATGATTGGTGATATTTTTGACATCAGATTTTAAACATCAGTTAAACTGTTGAGAACCAAGATTTGCTTTCCTTTACTTGAGAATATCTTGGCCTGGCTCTTCCAAATGTGGTGAGATTTGGATTTTTATTCCATTTTATGGTTGTTTTACATTAATAGAAATACCCACAGGAGTGCAAGAAAGTGGGGAGTTTTAGCTTTATTTAACTTAGAGTAGCAACTTCAGCTGAGGGAGGGAATATATCAGTTGTGAGACCTCAAAGAAAGCAGAAATGAGGTGTCATAGATGTTAATAGTCTTTTTGTGATACAGAATCAAGACAGCCTCCTTACTTTATCAAATGAGAGTCTTGCCCTCTTTAACATCATGCTTACCATATTTATGCATGCACAAGATTGCTGTGCAATTACATGATAGGTAAGCAATGTATCCATCCAGCCTAGAACTTAGAAACATGTTTGAATATAAACGTATAATAATTAAGTACATATTTGTACTTGAAAGATATACAGGTTGTAATGTTTGTTCATGTTGAGTAAAACATTGACTTCAGCACTACTTGTTGAAGAGAAAAGTACTAGTAACCCTAGGTAATTGTATCAAATATTTGCAGTATAGAGAGCTGGTATGTAGTTATTGGCAATGTTATTGGCAAAGTTATTGCCATGCTCACAGATTATTGTGAAATACATTTACAACAATGGGAAACATGACACTATGGAATTATTGGGAATTCTGTATTAAGCTACTGCTGAAGAACTCAGCTACTAATATATGAAAAATTGACTGATTATATTACTGTTTTCTCCCCAGAATTTATTTTTGGAAGGTAGATAACAGTCTACTCATCTTCTTCTATCCTGCAGAATTTTGTTTATTTCCTAGCAATAGATATTTAAAGTGTAGCTCTGTAAATGCATTTTACAGTAACTCCGATTTTACATCAGCACTTCCCAACTGAACAGATATTTCTGCTATTCTCTTACTTTGCTCAGAAGTAGGAATATCTGTGATAACTGTCAGGGAGCTATATAGACACAGCTGACAAATTAAAGTGATATGAGGCCCATTCAGTATTTTGCACTGCTCTGAAAAATACTGTGTGAGAGTAAAAAATATATTTATTACTCTAAGTATAATGGAGATTCAATACAGGAAGAAATAGCTAATGAGAACATCTCCCACAGAGTCTTCATATAATATACTAGGAATCACTAAATAACTATCTCAAAGTCAAAGAAGTCAGGAAAGCAGAAGTCAAAGCCAATGTAGCTTGAGCCTTTCATTTCATAATTGTGGGCTGCAGCAAAAGAAGTAACCCATCACAGCTTAATAGGAATCTGAGTAATTTGACAGAGTAATCTGCATACATCCAAAAAATATCCTATGCAGGTGGAGTGACAGACATATTTTTTCCTGAATAATTCATAACAATCTATCTTAGTCCAAAGGTAAATGTAGAGTTACACAAAGCTTTGCAATTCTAAGGAATTAAATGGGATCCAAGAGCTAAAATGAATTCAGGTGAAAGGAAGCTAAATAATCTCCAAGCTGCAGCAAACATTATTGTTTCATGGATACAAATCTAAACTAACTCTGCTGTCTGCATTCAAATCACTCAGTATTTATAGCAACAAAACCAGCTGAAGAATTTGTTGTGCTGAGAATGAGCACGTCCCCCAAGATCTTCCTGTTCTGCCAATGCTCTGTTAGAGCACTCAAAGCCATTAGTTGCTTTTCAGACTCAAGAAGTCTCAGAGAATTACAAATGAAGAAGTGACGATTAGGTCAATTTTCTGCCTGCTTATATACAGACTCTGCAGATTTCTAGCAACTTTTCATTCTTTCATGAAGTAACAAATTCATCTGTTAAGCTATCTACATGCCAAAACTTCCTGTGATGATGGCAGACTTCCAACGAGTGGCTTGAAAAGTAACTCAAAAGAAGAAGGTGGTACTTACCTAGGCAGAATGACCTGGATTCTTGGCATCATAAATTACACTGATAAGCTTATCATCAAGCATGAATGCAAAAAAAAGAGGATAACATATTTTCTTCAGTCTGTTCATACTGATAAACTGAGAATATTACTTCCTGTCTCCATTTTTATCTAGAGAATCTAGGAAACTTTTATCATCAACCTATTTTATGCACTAATTTTATGTCCAGTTTGGAATCTTTTAAGATGTAAACCAGTTTCTATGTTGGGTTTTTTATTCTTTTTAATTTATGCTCCATCTCCTCTCAAAGCAAAGGAACAAAATGTCTGCTCTAGCCTCCACCAAGGTGACAGCCACCATTACTGCTTTCTTCCCTAAAAGAATCTTTGGCTTTCATAGTTGCTGTTTTAGAAACTGAGTACCCATAAGTTTGGGAGGCACCAACCATTACTGTGATTGCAAAAATTCATGTCTCTGTTTCCCTTATACTTCATGAAAGCAAAAGCCCAATGACAGTTTTTTTCTTCTTGTTCTGAACCCTATTCAGCTGTTCACAGAAATGCTTGCAAAAACACTATTCCAATTTACACCTGTATACACTGCAACCTCTGTTTTTTTCTTAAAATATACACTTTGATTCCGTCTTCATGAAAAGATGCTGTTCCACTTTTAGCTTCTCAAAATAATGGAATCAATTCAAACCATGTTAGTTGATATAGCCCTCATAACTAGTTAGCTCTTGACCTTGAAACTGTAAACATCTTTTGAGAAGTGATAACATGCTCTGATAAATTAATTGACAAAGCAACACCTTCACAGCAGCTAACCCTCCACTCTTTGTTTTTTTTAAGGCCAGTATTTCCAATGCAAAATCAACTCAATAATGCCTTATGTTTCTTTTAAAAAGCCCACATCTTAATTTCTTATATGTATGTACTTACTGATAGAACAAAATGCATACAAGTATTTAAAATCCTGTTCCTGGTGCTTAGTTCACCTAGACCCAGAAACAAACTCTTCTTGGTCTATCTGAGTTCGAACACCTGTCACAAACACAATGTTTTTGTTCTGCTTTTTGTAACCATCCCTCATTGCCATTGGCAATCACTGATACTATACCACTGTCAATTTCTATTCGTTTCTATGCCTCTTATAAAAACACAGGTTTGAAAATTAAGAAGAGAAAGCAATCACCAGCCCCTACTTGTTCCTTTTTCTTGCTCTACAAGTTTGAGCAGCTGTGCAATCCCACATGCCCATACCAGACTGAGTATTGGGTATACTTCATTACAAGCATATTCTTTCTGAAATCAGAGATATTATTTTCAACCTTAGTTATCCCCACAGTTAAACACTAATAATAAATCACAAGAGAAAATAGTGGTCTTCTGAAATTTCTTGAGACAATATTTGGGATTTGTTGTTAAATATATGACAGCATCACTGTAACTCATATTTCTGTAAAAAAATGATGGTATTTGGATCCTGCATTAGTGAGTTGTTTCTTGTGAAGCCAGTCATGAAACAGTGAGAACAGTTGAAACTAAATGCACAAAGTTTAAGAAAATAATTTTGCTCTTTAGCCATCTACATTGTAATTTATATAACGTACATGTACTGGCATATTTCCTATTCTTTTAGTAACATTACCACTGTGTTTCACTGTCTGTCATTGCTACATATGCACTTAATCATATGTCTTCTTTTCTTTTAGCTGCTTAAAAATAAACCTTTCAGACGAACCTCACATTTAGATCAAAATTCACATACAAAGGTCTGGTAAGAGACCACTCAAGAGCTCCCAGAGTAGCAGAATCACAGTAGTTCTGTTTTACATGCCTGATACAGCTTTCTTTGGCAAATACTACTGGAAATATTGTAGGTGGGCACACATTCAGGAAACAAAGACAAGAAAATAAAGGAAGAAGAGAAAAAAAAAGGGTGGGGGGAAGCTATGTATGATTTGTTTGTCAGCTCACTCAAATTGCTTTTCATTGCTTCACAATCAGACAGATTGCACTGGGTCATCAAAGATTGCAGCATATGTGACAGGGCCTGCTCTTGAAATAACTGATGGGATTTCCTTGCTTCAGAACACAACCCATTTGTTACATGACAGATATACAACAAAGCAGAGGATATTTTCGCTTTTTACGGTTGAGAAGCAGGAAGTTTCCCATCTATAGTGCCCTACTTCATTATGAAAATCCTTTGCATCACATAAAATGAAAAACAATGGGTACAATTATCTGCTGGCTGGAACGGATACAACTCTGCTGAAGTCTAAAGGATGTCATTCATCTAAAATAGCAAAAAATTTGCCTAAAGGATGAGGATGAAGATGAATTCTCTTCTACTCATAATGTGAGAATGAATTATAAGAAGAATTGAGGCTTTGCTCTGCTTGTAGCACCCGAAAAAGTTTAGGAGAGTGAAAGTTTCTGAGAACTGAATGAAGGGAAGGAAAACACCTGAAAACTGCTCGTTTCAGCTTGCAGGTTCAAGGGGAGAAGGCATTCTTGATGCTGGGTTTTGTTGCTTCATTTTTTTTCTGTGTGCTTTTTCTTCACCTTTGATCAACTTTTTTCTAGTGTTTCGCTTTGAAACCTTAGCCTAGACTAGCTAGAAAGCTCAAAAATTTCAGAATCTTCTAATTCCCTAGAGAGGGATTTTATATTTGATTAAATAATTTAAAAGCTTCAAAGATATTCCAATGACTGTTACTATATTTATGCTACAGTAATACTCAGTTCTTCTTTGTTGATGATAAAGCTGGATGGTATTTGAAGAGAAACTAATGACCTTGCTGCCTACCTTGAGAAGACTACTCCAAACTCCATTTTACCCTATCATAAGGAAGTTGCCACTGTACTTTTTGGCAGTGCAAATTATTATCCTGTCTGTGTGTGGGTGTTCTAGTCAGATCCATCTCACTGAAGTTTGATCCTCCACCTACTCACAAATGTTACTATCTTGGAAAAAAGCTGCCTAATTTTCTGTGAATAAAAATGTGAAAGTTAGTTGCACAGCCCCATTTACAGTGCTTCAAACATTCAATGTGTGTGTTCATCAACCAACAAAAATACAAAGAGAAAATCTGGATGCTACTTCTGCTACCATTCCTATTTCTACTGCTGTTATTACTTCAGCTGCTGTTGTTTCCTGTGACACTGACTGAGGATTTTGGCCACAAATTACAGCCGCAGGGCAATAAGGATTATAAAAATGACTTCAGCAAGGCTACAGTGGACCATGTGTTCATCTCCAGTTCATTCTGTGCCACTGAAAGAAAGAGTTGAAAAGACAAGATATTTTGTCCAGGAGCAACTGTAAATCAATCGTGAAGCCAAGAATTAGCAGTAGGTCTCACAGAGAGCTATACATTCAGAGGGTGCAAGGCCCTTTAATGGAATTATCATGTTAAATAATATGATTATATAGGTTTTTGCCTGTCTGAAATGCTGACAAAAACCCAGATCAATTACCTACTTTGTACTTTTCTGAATTATTACCACACATTCAATATCTACAATTCAGTGACCATCTTTTACCTGAAGAGTCTTTGAATGTTGTTTAATGATATTTCATGTTTATGATTGATCCCACATCACAGACGTATTTGGCACAAATACTTTGAGTTTCATTCTCACATTCCACCATTTTCAAACTAGTGTACTGTGGTTGTAGGGATGATATTTTTCTTTTTATTTGCAGAACAGAAATAACAGGGGTGAAGGCTTTGGACTGTGAACTCTAATTTAGCTGTACCAGTTTAAAATGTTGCCACACAAAGTATTTTTCTTGGTCCAATCAGAAATTATTGCCTGTGGATGGCAGGAGGAAATAGTTGTCCACTGCTCAGCTTTCCTGGTTCACAGTGTCAAACCTCTGCATTGTGACAAAGATCTCTATGACAGCTGATAAACTAAAACAGAACTCTTAAGATAGGTGAAGAAATGGCATGGGGTTTGCTTGTATCACTCCTAGTATTGGGGATTTAATTTCCATAAGAGGGGGAGGCAGAGAGAGGGAGGCACTATCATCTTAAACTGCTCCAGCTAAACCCATTAAAAACTTATGAGTCATAGCTCTTAGACAGAGGTACCTTCTGTTAGTCAGAGACACTGTTCTAATCTCTGTAACAACTGCATTATTCACCACACAAACAAAGGATCAGAGGAATGGCCCCTGCCTCAAAACACTTGCAGTCGAGGAATCAGACAGAAAAAACACACTCATCCAGTGGAAACCTAGCTGAATTTCTATATGAAACTAGTTTTTATATAAATGATATAAATGGAAGGAGACCAGGTTGACTGTATGTCAAACATAAGCCTAAGTGTCAGGTGTGAAAAATGAAAAAAAGGGGACTGCATGATACATTGAAATACTGACAAAAATAATAATTTTTATTCTGTGTTATAATACTTTCTTTACATATGTTTTTCATGACAGTGCTGTTGAAGATGGTAGTGTAACATTAAGTATCACCCACTTAAATTTTCTTTCCAATAGATGAAAGAATTAACAAGATACAAAAAGCACAGGGGCAAAAAGACAAGTGCAATTCTCTTTTTCTTCAAATAAAAGTCCTCCTGTAATCTTATGGTATTTTTCTAGAATGGCTCCATTTACCGTTTAATTAAATGTGGCATATATCAAATATACACAAATTTATATACACATTACAAAAATGCTGAGCAGTTTTTGTTGAAGGTGTGCTTAGTTACTACAGCACAAGCTGCCTACTAAAAAAAAGAGTCAGTTCAAGCATTTTTAATATCCTTCATTCAGTAGAGGGCATAACGATATGAAAGTATAGTAACAATATGAAAGTATGAGGATGAATTACCACAGTCAGAAAAAACTGCATTTACTTTAGAATAAGCTATTTCATACAGATAAATACAAATGCACCAGTTTTTATTTTTTCTGTCACACTTAAAGAAAGGTCTAAGATATTTTTTTAATATGGTTTGGGAGATAGGATGAAGGAGAAGAATGAGAGGGGGAGAGTGCCCAGTGCTGATAAGAGCAGTCAAAAGACTTACTGGCAGTTGTTCTGAAACAATAACAATTATAAATTGTTTTGCATTTGGTTAAGCTTGCAACCTCAGCTTTGAAGTAGTTCAATAGGCATTGTTTCCTGGACTGCTTCTCACACAAGTTTTATTTAAATAGCTAACACTGATATTTCACAGACTATATGAAAACACCTCTTTTAGCAACCATTTTTCCCAGAAAGTACTCTCTCACTGAAAAAGAAACAGCTGAAGTCAATGCTTTACTTACACGTGAGAAACTTTTAAAACTTTCCAAGTCCAAACACCAGCTAAAGGAAGGAAGAGAATTAGGATGTCTGTGACAAATGGCTGATGTTTGGACATTTGTGACAGTAGGCAGAATGTCATTCTCCTGGGAAAGTCAGGGAAGGTGGAGAAATTGGCTAAGTCAAGTACACTATCCTTTTAATCTTTCTGAAAAGCTGTGTTCAAACTCAACAGTCACTTTTGGCTATTTTCATCAGAAAAGTACAAACATCTGTAAATGTTGATGAACTGCCCATTTTAATTATATGTTTAAGGATCTTGCACCTCCCTCCTGTCTGTTCAAGGCAAAAGGATTACAGGGTTGAATCGTTTTGGTGATCTCATTTTCATCTTTGAGAAAGACATTAGAGATTCTCTTAGCTTCTTCATAGTGCATGATGGCCCAATTAGGAAGCCTGGCTCTACTCATGAGGCTTAAAAATGAGATATGAACAAGAACACTTTTTTAAGAATTAAACAGGGAGTGATGACTCTCAGATATGTTCTAGTAGAAAGACAAAAATGACAAGAATTGAATGTTTCTCTAGGTAGAAGTTAATGTCAGGAATTATGTAGAAAGTGATCTGAATGTAAAATTCCAGGTTATTTCACACCAGTATACCCTTAATTCTACTTCTGTCCATCTTGGTATTGTGAAAATTCAGGAGTCATTCAAAGTCTTTCTCCTTCCATACTGCTATCTGTTGTCCTTTTATAGTTTTACTATGGCTTGTTCTGGGCTGCTGCCTGAAGCCAAGTATAATTTTTCCTACATGCTATCAATATTTGAAGTCTCCTCTAGTTTTTTCTCTTCCAAGTATTTCCATCTCAAGTTTGCGTTAGAACATGACCTGAGGTGTAGCTGGCAGCAAGGTAAAAGCTGTGACGTGCCTTAGCCCACAGAGGGCTCCAGAAGTCATTGTGGCTCCGATTTCTGGAAGAACTCTCTCTTCTGTTTAGGGCTGGAAAGTTGTAACTTTTTTTGCCCCATTACAAGACTGAACACCTCTGGGTGCCTTATCTAGTAAGTGCTGAAGATTAAGCATCTGTCTAGAATCTCATCTCTCTTTCTCATCTCCTCTTCTGAGCATCACTAACAGAAAAGGAAGAGACATCAGCTAAACAGAGCTACATGCTGAATGCAAAGTCTAAGTAGACTTCAGGGAAATTCAATACGCAACCTGTTCTATATTTCTTCTGAAGTGTGAGACTTAATTCGTTTGCCCTCTGCAGTATGTGGTGAACAAATCACATTATTTTAAGCTGGGTTGCTGTACAGCCAATGGAGAAAGATGGAGTAAAAGCCTAAGCAAAAGCATCTTCATTGAATATGAGTGATACATACTGCTCATCTTCTTTCAGTCATTCAGTTCCCCAAAACCAAACACAAACAACTGAGCCCTAAAACACAATTGAGAAGTCATTCCCCCAAAGAGGCAAAGGGGGATTTTATGTTTGTGGATAAGAAAATTTCTTCCTGAGTGTGGGTATATTTATCCCATCACTACAGAAGAGATATACACAATTGAAATTCGTGCAATTCAGAGGAATAAGAATGATAGCTATTGGTAGGCCAGAGAGAAAGAATCAATTTATTGAAAACCTGTGTGAGACATATTCAAATAAAATTTCAGATAAAATCAGCCGTACTTGGTTTTACCTGTCTTTATGGAAATAAAACTGCAAATATCCTCCAAGTAATCTTATGGTTCATTTATGTCCCCAGTAAAATTAAGGCAGGCATCACATGAACTTTCATTTACTTTACCTGGAAATAATGCAAAATTATGATTTTGTGTGAGTTCAACTGGGGCTGACAAGAAGAGTGTTTCAAATCTAACAGTATAAAGCAAAGCTTAATGTTGCAAAACCAGGCATTTAAAGGTGGAAAACCTCAGCACAAATTCCTGAAAAATGAAAGTTCAAGGTTTCAACACCTTTGTGATTTCAGAAATCAGTGGAACAACAAAATTAACTCATACCGAGCACAGCCCAAATATATGTCTCTGAAATATATGTATTGATATTTTGGCCTAATGCAGTATGTACAGAGAATCTGAGATGAACTTTTGTGTGGCTGACTGTATTTCTCCTGTACTGGTGAGCACAAAGCCAGGACTCTACTAAGGCAGTACTCTTTCTAATGGTCAGTGGGTTACTAATTAAAGGAAATTCAAGGATACCCTAACTAAACTTGTATGTTTAGTCAGGTACTAAAGAAATGCTGTTGAATTTTCAGATTCCTTCTGTTATTTGTATGAGAATACACTGTTCATTGTACATACAACTGTAAGGAGACAATTTTCAGAGGCTCTGGCAGTTATTGAGTCTCCCAGTGCTGGATGCTGTTACACCCCAGAGAAATCCTAAACTTTAGAAAGCACAAGGAATGCCAAACTTGCTGAACTTCAATTCTGGCAGATGCAAACTGTTTGAGACCCAGGGTGGTTTACCATGTAAAGTACTCTTACAAATAGAAGATGCTAAAATTTTGGTTCCTGAGGCAGCTGCTTTGTTCACAATTCAGTGTTTCATCCAGTTGTGAAAATAAATGGGCAAAATTATTCAACCATCCCTGCTCACATCTCCATATCCCATGTATCATACACCAATTTTGTCTGATCAATATCTTAGTGAAGGCAAGGGATCATGCCTGTTTGCATTTAGGCATGGAATGAGTAACTACCTTTCTGACCAGTTGCATTTTACTAAGAATTTATAATTTCTGGTGGCTTTATTTTATACTTAGATGTTCTAAAATTAATGTCATTAACAGAGCAAAATTGATGTTTAGCTGTGGGGTTCATACACCATGAGCCAAATACAAGCATTTGTGACAGGGACTTATTTTTTATTTTAAACACTAGGGTCACAATTATTTATCACTATTTTTTTTCTTTGTGTTCCTAACATTTAAGTAAACCATAAATTCAAATAAAACACAGTTTCAAACACTTTAATGTCATGAACTAATCTTTCATGCTATTGCACAAAAACTCATTGCATGCCTTTGGCAATATAGCATTTATTTACAGGAGAAGGCTAAGTATTTCAGGGACACTTGCCCTTTTGGATATCTGTTAGGAGCAGGAAATAAAAGACAACTAATGGGAATTTACAAATCACAAGAAGAATTTAACTGGATCTCTGTGGCTGACAGGTGAAACTGTGAGAATGGTGAGAATGTCTGACCCACACATCAAGTGGAGTTTAACTAATAATGTAAAAATAATACACACATACATTACATGACAGTTCTTCTTCTTTGAGGGTTACGTAATTGCAGTCCAGCTTTACCCAGTGTTGTTGACCTGCAATAAGATTTCTTTTAGCTCTCATTATGTTAATTAGATTATAATGCTTGGAATGGTGGGATAATGAGTAATCAGTTTATCAAATCCACAGCCAGATAGACAGCTTTTAACTTACATTAACATGCTCACTGTTCAGGTGATACTATTCAAGTCCTAGTCAGAATGGTAGACTAAAAACACACCTGCATGGAAGTCTGAATTCGGATACAGTGGAATTGAGCCTCTGATTTAAGCACCCTATGACTTCCAGATTCTAAGTCAAAATGAAAATTTATGAATACTTTTTGTCAGTTTTTTTTTTTCAAGATGAAAAGGAAAGTAAAAAAATACAAGCAAAAACGACAGAGCAGGAAAAGGAAAAAATATGAAAAAGCTGCTTTCAGTTTTTCTATGTTCCTGTTCTACCTTTGCAGCTTTCACTCTTGCAAAATGCAAGCAAATACTTAGATTCATGAAAGAAAAAATACAATTCTTTTTCTCTGGAAAAGAAAAATGAAATCTGAGTATACTTTAATTTTATTTCATAAAGCATCACTGAAAAGGTGAGAACACACCTAATAGCCATGTCATATGTCACTGTATATTTCAAGTCAATTTTATGTAGGCTGATATATGACCGAAAATTTCTGTTTGGATTAAACAGCATTTTGGAAACTCTTAAATCAGATTAAGATCTATTAACCAGTTCCCAAAACCTTGCAGAGGATGCTGTCTATTACAGTTTTTTCCAACAATCCTAATTGCCCCTTTTTTCACATTGATGCTGAAATTGTTTTAGTTGTTATTTCCCGTAATTTTTTCCAGTATGTTTAGAATTGCTTTAGCTTGCACTTACTGCATGTACTCTAATCTAAAGCCCCTGAAAGATAAACAAACTTGCTGTTTAGAGAAGAACACGGATGTAGAACATGTGAAATGAATTGGAGAGTTGTCATGATTTATGCAGAAACTGAACATCATAAGTAAAAAGGTTATGTGTATTTGGGGATCTACATATTGTCTTATTGAAAAAAGCAAAATGAAAACAAAAATCAGAGAATATTTGGTCTGCACATATGGTCCTGCTTTTCCCACTGTGACATATTTTAAGTTAAACTTATTTTATATCATACAATTTCTCTTCTGCACAGCTTTAAAATTCTCAAATTGTAACATCATTAATTGTTATAAAAACTCTTTTAAAATTCATTCATGAGATTTTTCCAAGTTCCATTACATGTATTTTGTGCAGACAAAATCTATCTTTAAAGACCTCTTTAGAGTTGTATTGAGACATATTTCCTTAGTTCAATCAAATAGAAGAAAATACTAAATGGAATAAAACAAATAAAAGTAATTCAATAAATCAGGAAATGATCAAACACTAACAACTATTCTAACTCAGTTTTACTAACCTTGTTAGGGAAAGAAAAGCCTTCCTAAAGATCTGTCAGCTGACAGGTTTTGCAGAGAGAGAGAACAAAGTCATGCTGCAGTAAAACCAAAATGAGAAATGGAACACTTGGCTTCAAGATCTTAAATACTATCTGTGTGAGAACAACACACAGGAAAGAGTTGCAGCAAATTTGCTTGTGCATTTGCTTGTTTGTAGTACAGAACAAGCATCCTGAGCAGCACAGCAAACTATGGCAGTGTACTGCAAGTAATGTTATCGGATGGGCAAGAGAACGGTGGGGTTTCCCACTCAGTCTTTTTTCAGTAGAAACTAAGCTCAAAGTTCCCTTGGACTTCTCTTGGAAAAATGTTAGTAATGCCTTTGAGACAAGTTTTCATTTAAAAGATAATATTTATTTAGCAATTCAGTTCACACATATATAATTGAAATATCACTATTGCTTAGAAGTTCTTGTGTATGTGACAGAGGACTAAGAGTGTTTTGTGGAAACTGCTATATATGTAACATCTCACACCATATATTTACCAAAGCAAGCAGTGTTTATCTAAAATCTGTAATTTAGTTTAATCCCCATTTCAAGAAGGAAAAAACTACTAAAGACAGGAACAGAAATACTTCTTGCTTCACTTACAGTTAGCAGATACATAGAACAATGTTACATCTGAAAACTTTAAAGAAGCGAGCACTTGCCTGGATTTTTTTTGCTTTCATTTTGTATATTCCTTATTCTAAGATAAATGGGGAGACTGCAATGAAATCCATAACTTGGTTTAATATTAAGTTCTTTACAAAAATATCTTATACATGATTAATAGATTTAAAAAAACCAAATCAACAATTTATTACAAGTCCATCATTATCATGGATTGCTTATAACACCATTGTTACCCTGTTATAGGACTGATGCCTCTAACCATCAATAATATTTATTCTTTTCAAATATACGACACAAATATAAAATCTACTAATCATGCATCAACCTGTTATAATCTGAACTTCTACTTACAGTGCTACCAAATTACATTTATAGTTTTGACCTCAAGTAATTAGTTTCAAATTCTGAATGTAATTCCAGATGATACAGGGGGTTATCAAGCACTGAGACTTGGCAAGTAAGACAACTAAATACTCATGCCCTTGGTGTATGAGCATTTCAGTTTAATCAGTCTAGCCACAAATGTTTTTATTCTGCTAGCATACTAAATATAAAGTCATGGGTTTAGAAACATTTATATGAACCGTTGTTTTCATAGCTTTTTAAAAAGAAAACAAAGTCTGGGATAATATAATTTGTCAAAAATAAATAGTCCAAATCTTTTGGCAGTCTGTTTCACCCTTGTAAATAGCACAGTCATTTGCCTGCACCTCCTCTGATTTACGAGGTAACACTCTTTAGCCACTAGGTGACTTTTTTGTTAGCAGTCAGTGATGTGATGCTGGAAATGATTTTGTAAAGAGCACTCTGAGGTGGAAGGTGTTTGGCTTTGTTCCTCTTGGTATATGGTTTCATTGGGTAATATTGTTTAAAAAGACAGACAAGAAAAAAAAAGCAAATCAAAACCAAAAAAAATCCTCCCTGGGACTGAAATACTTTGTATGTGTTGTTATTTGCAGTGCATGCCAAGACATTCATGGGCACCAGAGNCTAAAAAAAGTCTTTTTTTTTTTTTTTTTTTTTTTTTTTTTTTTTTTTTTTTTTTTGCATGAGGAATAGGAATATTCTACTAAGCAGCTCAGCAGACTAGAGGATGTTGTTTCTGAAAAACATATGAGGATATTTTTCTTTTGAGATATTTTTCTTTTTGCTTTTCAATATATTATTCTTTTCCCCCTTTGAGATTTTTTCCCTGTCTTTCTGTTTGTTTCTTGTTCGATGATGGCAACTTAGGCCAACCCCTGATGACTATGTGGAGGTTTATATATATACATACTTTTTTTTGTGTGTGTGTGTTCTATATTTCAGTGTGTTTTCTCTAATTTTGCAACTCCTGTATATGCAAAACAAACTTAAATTCTGTAAATTGCTTACAGTCTGTGTGATATAACTTCAGAGTAGACATACTTTGGTCCTCATGCAAGCCAGTTTTTAGTATTATCTATATGTCGTGCCACCAAGAAACATCTTTATCTCCTTTTTTGACAAAACACCACATTTTAGTTTGTAATTCAGTAATATGTGGATTTTGTAATGCATATCTTCACTTTGACTGGTTTGACCCCCTTCAGCCCTATGTTTACTCTGTAAATGCACATTAAAATTTGTNGGTGGAAGGTGTCTAGCTTTGTTCCTCTTGGTATATGGTTTCATTGGGTAATATTGTTTAAAAAGACAGACAAGAAAAAAAAAGCAAATCAAAACCAAAAAAAATCCTCCCTGGGACTGAAATACTTTGTATGTGTTGTTATTTGCAGTGCATGCCAAGACATTCATGGGCACCAGAGCCAACCTGGCGAGCTAATTAAATAAATAAATGTATATGTTTAAAACAGCCTTATAAGGAGCATTGGAAATCTGCAAGATGAGCGAATATCTTATAACTTCTTCCGCAGGTGCGAGGATAGCTACAAGCCATGGACTTTCTGTCCTGCTTCTTGTTTGTGGCTTTGTGAAGGGTGCTTTGCTTTAATCTAAAAGTGCTGACTTTTTCCAATATCACTTTCTCTTCTTAAAGCAAAGAGCAAATCGCCTGTAAAATCCACGGAGCGGACAGCAAAGTTGACCCTAACCTCCAACCACCACTCTGCACCCAATGTACTCTAAATCTCTACACAAGGAGCACCTTCTTCAGGAAGTACAAACAAAATTACTAAATAAATAAAAAAAAATAANCTATATTTCAGTGTGTTTTCTCTAATTTTGCAACTCCTGTATATGCAAAACAAACTTAAATTCTGTAAATTGCTTACAGTCTGTGTGATATAACTTCAGAGTAGACATACTTTGGTCCTCATGCAAGCCAGTTTTTAGTATTATCTATATGTCGTGCCACCAAGAAACATCTTTATCTCCTTTTTTGACAAAACACCACATTTTAGTTTGTAATTCAGTAATATGTGGATTTTGTAATGCATATCTTCACTTTGACTGGTTTGACCCCCTTCAGCCCTATGTTTACTCTGTAAATGCACATTAAAATTTGTTATGGTCTCTAGACAATGAATTATTTTAGTTTGTATGTTGTGTTGGAGTTCAGATGCTGAAAGCTCTTTGAACTTGTGATGTTTATAGAAGATGAAGTGATTCAATCACTAGAGACTGTAAAATGCAGGTTTGCAGTCAAATACTGCACGTAAAGGAAGGTTAGAAAGAGAAAACAGACAAATAAACCAGAACATGTCTTTAAGAATGTTCTTTGGGTAAAGAGTTTTAGGAAAGTGAATTTATTATACTGATAAAATATATTTGCATCACAGCTCCTTCTACATGGCCAAAGAAGTGTCTTTCTTTGCTTTTTTCTGAAAGTGGATTGTCATTACTCATTGCTATTCTTAATTAAAATACTTTTTGTCTGTGAATTGAATGTGAGAATTTTGCTGTTGAATGATGTAATATGTGTTACATGAATTACATTCATTAATGCAGGAAGCAAAAATTGCTACCATTTGCAGCTGCAATCAGGAAGTTTTTTTCTTTTTCCCATCTTTCCACTGATGCTGAAAAATCCACACCCTTTCATTTATCAGCACAGACAATCACAAACACCACATGCTTATTATGATCTATTTATAGCAGCATTAAGTAGCTGCAGTGTGGTCAGCTGTGTGATCTCTCCTCACTTTGTAAGTACTGCAGAAGAAATTTTAAAAATATGTTTATTGTCTCACCAGTCTGTGGTCTATAGGCCTAACATTTTATTTCAAAGTGCTCATAAGTCTGATGTCGTCCCCCATTACTTTCAAAGGATAAAGAACAAAGGCATAGAATCAACATTTTGTTAACCTAATGCTTTGGAACAGGATAACATATTTGTGCAGATCTAATTTCCTATAAATTCTGTGATATAAGCTTGACTGGGCCTAGCCAGTCAACCTTTCTTTGGTTTTAGACAAGTCTTGGTAGTAATAAAGAGAGCAGAAGTTCGGCATAATACAAACAAATCAGAAGTAACTATCAGGAGAAAAAGGTCAAAATTTCTTTTATTTCAACATAAAATTTAGAATGTTCTGTATTGATAAAGTTTTTCTCCATAGTTACAACAGTTTATCAGGCTACTGAAAAAGAAATTAAAAACTGTCCCCATTAAAATGTTCTGAATCAAAGCCAATATTGTGGATCAGAGACACAAAGAGGAAAGAAAAAGTCAAAGGTTAGAGGTTTTTTGAAGTCTCATTTTCTGAACACACCTGTGGAACCAAACTTTTTGAGTTCTGGAGAAAAATCTCCATTTTCTCTCTGAAACGGATATCTACGACTGGACAATGTGAGAATCTCATGCTTGGAGCTTGGAAACTTCAGTTTCCATTGGTCTTTACTGGAACCAAATGCTTAATGTCACATGTGTTTCATTTGTTTACTGTATCCGTATATCTTGTATGAATATTCCATGTATGCGCATAGAGACTACCCATCATGACCTATGGCATTTAACAGCACAGTTTAGCCTCACATTGCTTAAGTTGTTACTATGTTAAACTGATACCGTGTTTTGCTTTACGCTGTTAGCTGCTTGGATATAAATCACCGTGTATTAGGAATTCAGATTAAAGAAAGAGCTGAAATTAAAAGCAGAATCTTAGACCACTTGGATTAGTGTGGTGCAAGCTGGAAGACATTTCCATATTGTGATCTGCTATTGTACAACTATGTCAGCAAAAAAAAAAAAAAA
>VWZV01001799.1:662106-680080 GCA_013397155.1 Irena cyanogastra
AAAAAAAAAAAAAGGACAGAAGAAATCTGTAGGACTTTTGAAAAGCCTTTAAATTTTCCATGAGATGTTAAGAGGACACAAAAATTGTCCTCCTTCCCCCCTCAAAACAGCACACCCAAATTCTTCAGGCGACCCTGATCCATCCCTTCTGGTTGCAGATCCAGAGCACAGCTTTAGTTTCTGCTGAATTGTGTGCATGCAGCAGCAACATCTCCTAACAGGAGCAGGTAATGCATTTCTAAATTTTAAACTGTGTCTTAACAGCTATTTTTCAAACTGAGAATGTGCCTGGAACTCCTAGAATTTCTCAAAATGGAAGTTAAGATACAGTAGACACCCTTGTTTCTAAGAATTCTGTTAGGAGTAGTGTTTGGCATAGGAATGAAACTACTACCATTTTCTGCCCAGTGCAGTTCTAGTTTGGATTTAACACAAATAGATTTTTAAAAAGTGGCTTAATTAAATCCTGAAAAGCTCCCTATCGAGTAGGGTATCTAGAAAGGCAATTTGCATCTAGCAGTTGTAACATCTCTCAACTCAATGTCCTTACCCCTTTTACAAGGTGGTCTTCTCATGCTTCTCAATTTGTGTCCTCAAAACCTCATGGCATATGATGACTTTCTTCAGATCTTTCCAACAGGTTTTGTTTTTCATAGAAGAATAAACATGGGTAAGTATAAAACACTTTTGTATTTCAGGGTATATACCATCTACACTCATGTACTTTGAGATCTGATGCATCATCAGGCTAAAAGAAACATGTTCCAGCCCTGTGGGGTATCAATGACAGCCTCTGTATTACATGGAAAAAAGATCCGTGGCATTTTGGTACTGCCACCAGGAATTAGTACTGCAACAGAGCCTGTCTCAAAAATTCTCCTTTTCAATGGGTTATTAAATATTCTTTTTATCTCTGGAACCTCATGCATAGAAGTTGCTGCATAACATGTTTTAACATCTCTTTCTTAATTGTATTTGGTAGACTTTGCAAAGAAATTTGTGGAGCATGAGAAGGGCTCAGACCATGGGTTTAAAAAAGCTTGCCAGACTAATTTGAGATTGACAGTTCCTCAGAGCTCCTATTAAGAAAGGTACTAGAAAACTTGAATGGTAAACACTGAATCAGAAGTAATTGTTATTTCTTTTTCATTCTCAATATTGAATATTTACATTACAGCACCTGAAGACAAAGATCAGAAGCAGGTATAAGCATGAGACATAATGGCAAAAACTATAGGACTCTTTGGAAGTTCATGCTTTTTCATCTAATTCAGTGTTACTGTGATTCAAGACCAGAACATATGCTAGAAACAGTTCACTTTCATTCTTTCAAGTACTTTTGCTTCATTCAAATAAAATGAGGAAACAGTGACCAGTGCAAAAATCTGAATGCTTGCCTGATATTTTTCAATGTTAAACACTTAACTTCTAATGATCTTTAATTTCTAATGATCTTAACTTATAATGATCTTAAGTGATGTCATCATTTAAGTCATCATTAGAAAAACCCCAACAAAATCCCAATCCCCCCAAAAAACTAAAACTTCCACTGCTGACAATCTTAAATTCCTTCCTTAAAAAAAAAAAAAATTGTCATTTGCAGGGTATGAGAACATTTTTCCATGACATTACTATTGGTAAATGTCAAGTATTGTTTATAGAGCTAAAAGCATTAGGAACCAAGATTGGGATCATCATACTTTGTAATATAAATTTTTAAAGGTTAATCTTCCATGATTAGCTCAGCTAAACAATGCTAAGCACACAATAAATTGATTAATGCAACTCAGTATAAATGCCTTCAGTCTTTTGTTCTGAGCTTCCTAAATATTGATTTATTTCATTTCACAGTCAAAAGTTTGCACATGCATTGACATAGTGGAAAAAATTTACATAGTATTTCTAGTGTTATTCATCCAAAGAAATGAAGAAGAAAGTTAAATTCATCTCTAGCAATGAATTACAATCAATTGGTGAAGATACTTGCCAAGAAACAAATGTGTGTGCTTTCTTGACATTCAAGTTTAATTGGAATTTATTATTTAAATTCTCCTTTTTGTGCTATTCGTTTTTTGCCAACATTTCAATCAACTTCTAAAACAATAGTGTGTACCTTATTACTCCTTACAGGGTGACAGGACAAAATAATGTCATCTTTGTTATGAAAAATCTAGGGGGAAAAAACCAATTTTTTCATGGAAGAACATTTGAAACTCTGTTTACAGTGTCCTATCGCCTCAAAATATCTTGAGATATATATATCTATAGAGAGAGAGAGAGAGAGAGAGAGAGAGAGATTTCCAACTCTATCATGCTGATAATAGAGATAGCCTTCAGATGTGAGCAAATGAATTTTTCAATTATTGAAATGCTCTTTTACATTGATATTACAGCACAGAGAGAAAGGTCTTATGTGACTATTTACTGAGTGACAGCTCATAAGAAAGCCAAAACATACATAATAGACTATTAATTGCTTTCTTGTTTTTATATGCCATGAACTTGAAAAACAAGAGAGAAGATTGCTTCTGACAACTAGTTGCTTAAAATAAACTATTTTATTCAAATCTTTGAAGAAGCAAATTCCTTATTAAAATGGCATGTATAACTATAACCTTTTAAACTATATGGGTTTAGATTTTTAAGAGAAGTTATATATATTATATATAATATCCTTGTTCATAAAATTGGGAAGGAAGGAGATAACTTCTTTTAGTACTTCTGATAGAAGATTTTACATTGCTGCTGATTGTCTTCAATACCAAATGATTTCAAAGACCCTTTAAATTACTGGCCACCATACTCAGAAAAAAAAAAAATTCAGTTTTTCTGATCATCTACAATACATTTTAGTGTCTGCATATTAACCAGCTAACCAGCTCTGATTCAGGTTTTAAAAATGTTGTTTTTTCATCATAATTGAAAATAAGTAATCCACACTTTATTAAAAATAAATGTCAACATGTTTACGAAACCACCTTAATGTCTTTTTCTTTGGTGATTCAGGCACAACATATATTATTTTCATATATTTAATCTGCTCAATGGGGTTAAACGCTGAAAAAAAGAGGAAAGTGGTTACTACTTGTTCCACCTACTAATTGAAATCCTGTGTAAGAGAGAAAACAAAGGTGTGACTCTTTTCCTACAACAGCCAACAACAAAGAACCTTCAAAGGGTCTAACAAAAGAAATCACTCCTATAAAAAATGACAGTGGTAGTTCAACTTTGCAACAAGGTGATAAACAATGAAATTGAATGCAATTTCTTTAGCAAAATGCAAAGCTTTTTGCTTCCAAAACTATTACTCTCCCCACATATATGAAAGAAGGTCTTGCAATTAGGGCTTTGAACAGGGAAAGTATTTATCCATCTCTTGCACAATGGCAACCCCAAAGAGACTCAGCTGTCTCCCTTTCACCATCTCTGTCCTACAAATGATTATTAATCATGAGGGCACTCAGAAGATGAATATATATTACAGAATGATAATTTTCTATACTTACACCTTTTTTTTTTACTGTTTTTAACAGAAAAGCCTTTTTGTCTCAGTCAACTTTATTTTAAAAAGTAAGGCAATATTTATATAATTCATAAGCATTGTAGATAGTTTGTTGGAGTTTTATTTCTAAATAGTTCCCAGCATTCAAGGTAACGGAACAGGCTTAAAAAGTCTCCCAGTAATATTCTAAAGCTATTTATGTGTCAGAACTACTTGCATTAATGGAAAAAAGAAAAGAAAAACTGAACAAAAAGCCCGAACAAACAAACAAAACCCCTCCTCATCTGGAGCTCCTTCTAATCAGAAATGAAAATGCTGAGGAAAGGAGGTGACCAGAAGAAAGCTCTTGGAGTGATTCTGGGGATAGTGGTCTGAACTTTACCATTAACCTTTCCAGTATACTTCCTGGACTTAGCAAGGGAGTAAATTTTGAAAGAACTTACGATGCACGTGGAGCAGCAGAAATTATGAATGCAATGCTGCTGTCATTCTTTCATTCAAACCACGAGAGCTACTGAGTTTACACATGAGCACTGGGCACAAGGGCAGAATACCTGGCCTTGTCTGGAGTCTAGAAATCTTAATGCCTGGAACTGCTAGATACAGGCTACTCCCACCTCTGGACAGGATTTGTGTAACCAGAAAATCTGTTTCCTTTCTAAAGCTCTCAACCCATAGGACAGATAAAATATAGAATATTGAAAAATAATGAATATTGAATAAAATTCCTCAGGAATTTACTCTCTGTGTTTGTGATTGACACTTCTAATATAGAAGACCAACAATAACCTCCTCAACAATAACCTCCACAGATGGGCTTGGAGAATACTATTTAATTGAAATTTAAATCCCAAATTTATTTTTTTCAATTTTGAAAAATATGTCAACATTGAAATAGTATATAGGCAATTAGAAAGTAGCCAAATGACACATTGTGCAAAATCCTCAGCCCAGAACTATTAAATGTGATTTATCGAGTATATCTAATATTAAACTAGACTTTTATTAGACACTTTAAAGAATCACTGATTTGTAGTCAGGAAATTTAAGGAGAATTCTGGGAATTATGCTCTATTATGCATTTTGTTTCAAAAAATAGTGAACTTAGAGCTGTTTGCAAAATTAAATGCTATTTAGTACAGTTATCTATAGAGGTAAACAATGTAGAAGTTTAAGACATTTGTCATGAAAATGTACATAGAACACACAGAATTATAGAGACAGACGTGCTAATGGTAACACAGTTCCTTTTCTCAGCAGATGGATGAAGCAGATGGAAGACCTGTGTTTTCTTCACACTTTTCCTACTGATCAGTAGTTGTCAGCAGTAATGTCAATTCTATTCTGGAAATATGTATGCAGTGATTTTTTTTTCATATTAGCCTCATTTTTTTCATCAGACTAGGCTTTTGGTAGTTTTTGGAAATATGTAACACGGAAAAAAACTGCAGCAGTTGTATAGAAGTATGTGGGCCTTCAAGTATATTCACCAGACAAATACTATTAGGTTTTCCTTAGGAACAGAAAGACATAATATTGTATTGTAAGGTGAATTTTTTTATATACAAGTCATATTTGAGACACTGTTCAGAAAGATTTGCCCTTACATATATGAAAAAAAGGAGGATCTACTTGAAACATTCCTGTTGCAAAATTCTAAAAAAATCTATTTGTTCCCATTTTCTTGTGGATAGCTCTATTGTATTCTATTTCAACAATTTAGGATATTAAGCTGTACAACCTTGCTGAAGTGGGTGAGAAACACTTGTGCAATCTGTTTCACCAGGTCATCTTTGAAGGCTCTGACTGCCCAGCTGTAAAATGGTAACAAACAGGTGGAGCAGCACAAATGTTTTAAAACAATCATAGCTGTTCGGGGGGATTTCAAAAGAACACCATTCAGGAAGGTGAAACAAGATCTGCTAATGAACCAGCATACAAAGTTCCTAACACTAGAATAATTTGTTTCTGTACTAACTGTAGATGTTCCAGAGAAAGACGAATGTGCTCCATGTGTCAGAATCAATGAAAACACCATTGTACTGGTTAATGGGCAAACAAACAGAAAATACGTTATGACATGTATGAAACAAGCTACATAATAAACTCCGAAAGTAATAAAATGACATGACATATGTTTGTGTTGTATGCTCCTGAAGAAAACTACCTGCAGGTTTAAACTCATTATTCCTGACAACACTGATACCAGAATGTGGCAGTGAGATAAAGATCTAATTCAAAATGAAGCTATGATGGCTGAAAGCACTGTATGCCAAGAAGTAACTATATGAATACTAAATATAAATAGTAAAATTCTAAGTGAAACTGGACACTTAAGATAATAATAAAACCTACAGATCTAGTAGAAGAGTTTTTTAAAAGGCTCATGTGGTTGTTTAGCAAGCAGGACTGAGGAACATTTCATCCCCCTGTACTTGGCACTGGTGAAGCCGCAGCTAAAATCTCTCTGTTCAGTTCTGGGCCCCTCACTACAAGAAAGATACTGAGGTGCTGGAGCATGACCAGGGAAGGGCAGTGAAGCTGTTGAAGGGTCTGGAGCACAAGTCTGATGAGGAGTGGCTGAAGGAGTGGGGGTTTTTTAGCCTAGAGAAAAGGAAGCTTGGGAAGGACCTGATTGCTCTCCACAAGTACCTGAATGAAGAGTGCAGTAATGTGGGGGCCAGTCTCTTTTACTAAGTAACAAGCAACAAGATAAGAGGAAATTACCACAATTTGTGCTGGAGGAGGTTTAGTTAGGATATTAGGAAAAATTATCTCACCAAAAGGGTTGTCAAACACTAGAACAGGCTGCACAGAAGAGTGGCTGAGTCACCATCCCTAGAGATATTTAAAAGACATTTAGATTTGTCTTTTAAGGATGTGATTTAGTAGGAGATTTGACTTGTTAGGTTAATGGCTGGTCTCGATGGTCTTACAGATCTGTTCCAAACTAAATTAGTGTATGACTCTGTGAATATAAATCTTTATGTTTAAAAACTAAATATAACAAACACTTACTGTTGGTGAGGAATGAAATGACCCTTAGACATATAATTCCATGTACAAATTATTCCAGGAGAATAGTTCTGCTTATCTCTGCAAAGCATATACATATGGCTACACTAGATACTAGACACTAGAATAAGGTGGACCTCATTACATTCTGCAAAAATGGACAGTACAGAGATTTCAGAGATTTTTCTGACTGGGAACACAGGAAGGACCATGGCAATTGCTAAGACTGTAATGCTGTACTATGCCTTTTTAAACTACTCTTCCAACGAAGTCTTGTTTCAAAATTTTCATTTTTTTTTACACTATAGTTCCTATTTCCTTTTGACTAGAACTGTGAAAAAAAATATGCTTTTCCATAGCCTTCTCTGTCAAAGCTTTTAAGCTTCAAAAGGAAGACACTGGTGGTTTGTGATCAATTTACTGCCAGCAATTCTTAGTGGGAAGAAAGGTGGATGTGGTAGTTACTTCAATATGTCACAAGTAGAGCATTAGTACTATCTCTTTAAGGCCAAATAACTGAGACTCTTATTTTAAAATTCATAAGATGTAATTAAGTTGATTGGCAATATTATTTTGCTCTGGTTGGAAGTACAGGCAGATAATTGTCACATGCCAAGAAAAAGTGTCAAGTTAGCCTAAGACATTGTGTCATTCTGCTGACTACATAAAATCCTATTTAGGAGAAACACACCTTGTATTGATTTTTAAACTGGCTTCTATCCCCATTAAATATCATGTATTTTGAGAGAGTCTAGCCTTAATCCTAATGCAGTTACAACAATCTTTCTACTGATTCATTTGAGCAAGAGTGAATGGGACGTGCATGAAAATGAAGTGGTGTAGAAAGCAATACATAAAAGTTAAACACATGTAGATTGGCATAAAATTTACCATCACTACCGGCTCATGTCTTTCTGGCAGGATCTGCCATAGAAACATAATTTTGCCTTTTCCTCCCCTACCCCCTTAATTTTCTGGTTTCTTCTCATGCATCTATTGTAAAGGAATGTATAAATATGATGTGCTCAATTATTAATCATGTATCATTCAAGCCTGGCAAGCAGCTTCAGAAATAAAAATGCAGAGAAGACTTAAAATTATATCCCACTTCAGGAATTTTATCTAAAAATAGCTGGTTCCTATATGAGCCACATCCTGTTGATTTTTATTGCAGAAGTATCAGGCTGGAATTCTAAGTATTCACATACTGTAAGACAAATTTGCTTAAAAAAAAAAAATTGAGTAAGTCAAGCTGACTCAATCCAAACTCAGGTACTTTTTTCTCTGCTGCAGTAGTACAAAGAACCTAACAGGAGCAGAGAAAATGAAAAGGAAGGAGTGGCCAGAGGAAACCACTGCGTGCTGACTGTAACTCTCACATACACACACTGACTCCCCCAGCCTTGCATGGTGCATTGCCTTGCTGTAGGGAATGAGTCTAATCTATGGCAATAACAACGAGGGAATGAGTGTACTCTATGGCAATAACAAGGAGGAAACAAGAATTTGGAGTGAAGTTGAGTGTGGAAAAAAGGGGAGGAAAGGTGTTTTCTCTAAGTATGTAAATGTTTGCTTTATTGTCCTTTTCCTTCCAATACCCAAATAAGTAATTCTGTATTTATATTCATTGACAATAAATTTATTCATCTCAAATAAATTCTGTTTTGCTGGCAATGATAATTAGTAAGTGATCTTCCTGACTCCATATTGATCCAAAATGTTTCTCATTCCTGTTTTTTCCCCTGTCCTGCTGAGGAGAGGGAGTGAGAGAGTAGCTGAGTCTGAGATTGCCTACCAGCTGGAACCAACTTACCATACCTTTCCTTTTTCTGGAAAAGAAGAGTGGAAAAAGAAAAGAAAAAAATTAAAGTCTTCTTACATATTCTTAGTTGCAGAATGTGTGGGGTAATGTGTCTGACTTTCTTTAATTTCAATAAATCCTTTCTGGTTGTTTCTAATCTTCTGGAGTGGATTGTTGGATCTCAGAAGCAAGTGGCTCAAAGACATGTATAAGACACTTCGTAAGCTGTGTCTCCATGCCTGATTCATTCCAGGAAAATGTAGGAATTGTTTAAGCAGTTCTGGAATTTTCATTCAAATGCAATCTCAGATTGAGCTAATTCTCATTCTGTCAGCAGCAAAACAGACAACCTCCTCCTTAGTCATTGTCAGAGGTTTAGAGCACTCAGCTCTAGACCACACAAAGAGACGATGTCTCTGGTTCTGGGTTCTTGTTTCCTTACATTCAGTTACAACAGTTTGGGGGGAAAAAGATAGATCTTTTCATCCTGCTACAACATCTCTATAATCTCTCAAGAGAGTTGCTGGTGTCAAAATATACAAGGTTAAATATCAGAAGATGTAGAATGAAGGTTAGTTAATAAACTGGTCATCTGTGAAACTCAGCCTTCATGAGGAATCATCACAGAAGCAAACTAACAGTGTCTATCCAAATGTCCTTGCCAGGTACTTGCCATGGGTGACTACCTCAAATGAGTTATTTTTTTTTCGTGATCGCTGCCTGCTGATAGACATAATGGCTCTTTCAGCTTCCTTCTCTGCATTGCTTTCCTTCTGGTTGATTTGTTGCTGGATCCTCTGAATGCTTATTTATTCATTCATTTATTTTTCATTGCAGTTCTTTATGTCTCTTGTAGGAAGGAAGACAAGGAAAAGGGAAGAAGAAGATTTGATGTGTCTCTTGACTAGAAATATTTGTCCTCAGATGGAAATGAGTAAGGTTCTTTGCATGGGTAGCTGGGGCTAGAAAACAGTCAGTGCCAGGCCAGAGAGACAAATGAAGACTATTTTTCTTTAGAACACTGTCTTTTAAAAATGAGAGAGTAGCAGTATCAAAGAAACCTCTCAAGGACTAAGATTTGGTGAGCAAGGATCTCCAAAGCCAGGTAGAGGCTGGAGCTTTTTATCGATGAGGGCACCTTGTCAATATAAGACAATACCTTAACTAGATTTCATGAGAAGAGAAAAGATATGAGAAAGAAGAATTATGTTTCTAGTCTTTAAAATAATAGTTACTAAAGTCCAAAGATATCACTAGTCAAGAAAGGGCATTCAGAAGAAGTAGGAAACTGAATATATTTAGAATTTGGTATCGAAATACATATTCTCATGTCTTTGAATGACTACTTGTGGTACAGTTTTCCCTCAGCTAGCTAAGAGATTTCAGTAGTGATAAGAGAAAAGTTTTTAGCTGATAGGGGATTTTTCAGTGTCAAATTCTTCTCTTAGAATTTGTTCTAAAGCTGATTTTGTAGTGACAGATGATAGGTTTTGTAAATTGCCTCCCATACTGCTATAACAGGAAGTTCAACTTTTCTTCAGAGTCATTTTGAGCAGTGATAATGTTGGTCTTAAATAGCATAGAGGGAAATCACCAAAACAGCCTCAGACCAACAAGGGTGGAAAAGTCCAAAAAGAAGGAGTTGAGACTGTGTAAAACAGGAAAAAAAAGACTAGTCTGCAGTGAAGAAACAAAAAGCAGAAAATAGGGAAAGTTCTGGTAACAACAAACCTATTACAAATGGTTTAGAAGAGCACGATTATTAAAAACAAAATATTCCAGTTTATCTGGTGAGAAATTTGAATAACTCAGGAATTAACTGCCTCTGTTCTGTGGCACTGGTTAAGCTATGTAACAGCAAAGGAAAAGAGAGATAAAGCATTCTTCATCACTTGTTCAATTCTGCGTGGTAAAGGAACAGAAATTATTACATAAAACTCTGCATACAAGCAATAAAGTCAACGGAAGTACATTGATCCAGCTAAATCTCTGAATATGTCACATCTCTCTCCAGTTATTCTATTTGGTGAGTGCTAAATTGATAATCACATCATACAATTAATTATACTTTAATTTTTTCCACACATTAGAAAACTTTAGCACTTTATAGATATGTTTTTATTTCATTAGAAAATGTCTCTGTGATTTTTGTGCACTGAGCTATGAAGTGACTTGTCACTTTTCCTTGTGGAAAAGAAAAAAATGAAAGGAGAAATGATAGAGGATAATAAAACTACAAGTGCCATGGACAGAAATTGTTCATTTTCTTTTCCAATGCAGGAAAGAGGAGGTGTCAAATTGAGCCAGTAGGAATACATTTCAGGACAGAAAGAAGTAGCTGCAAAAGACCTTGTAAAAGCTAATGTGGATCCAAGAAGTTCATGTAGGTTGGTTGGTTGGGAGACTGAAAAGGTTTATGGAAAAGAAATTCATGGTGGGTTGCAAATTAATAGGACCACATAGACTCAGGAGATTTTCAATGTGAAAATAGCTGGAGCATGAAATTAGCATTACACAGAAGTGTCATTTTATAACCTTGTCCTGCTCTTCCTTTTACAAGTCGTTCACTTGTGGATGTTGAGGGATACAGAACACAACTCGGCCGTTACCTTGAGCCACTACGGCTGTTTAAACTGTATTAAGTTCTATAACTGCTGTCACTCACTGATGTCTCCAAATGAAACCATAAATGTGTCTTCAAATTTATTTGATTCCATATTTATTTGATTGAGCGTAATGTAGTCTAAATAACAGATCTATGGATTCTTAAAACCCTTTTAATAACCTGCAAGCTTTACTTGTATTCCTACTGGATATTTATTTATTTATCACATTTTGTGTTTATTATCCACAACTTCTATTGTGATCATATTTCTTCCCCCTGTTTCTTCTGACAAAGTTTTCCCCTTCTATTATTCCTACCACTCCCAGTTTCTAAGAGTTCCTGATCTATATGCATTGAGTTTTACAAACGAGCTGAAATAACACTGTTCTGGTTTTTTTTCTTCTACTTGTAAGCTGAAAATTGGCAGCACTTTTCCTGTCAGGTATCAGCTTTAATTTGTGAACAGTTTTTCGTGGATTCAAATTCTCTTTTTAATCCTGCCCCCTGCTTTATTTAGAATGAATTTTAGATAGGTAAGTAAAAGAAGAATCTTGTTCATCTCTACAAATATTAGAGAAATATTTTAAAGGTTTGATAGCCCCTGCAAAATTCTACTGGTAAAATTTTTTAAATTAAAGTCTCACTTTTAAAACAAAAGTTTTATTTCCATAGCTTTGTCTCCCAACAGGAAGCAGTCTGCTGTACCTTGTTTAGACAATATATCCTTGATTAAGAATTTATCTCTTGCTGGGCATTCATATCAAGCTATCTATCTTGCCAGTTCTTTCTCTTATGCAGTCCTAATGTACTTTATAAATATTACATCAGAATAACTTTAACCTGCACTGAATTTTATTCACATCTCAACTGAAACATAACTCTCTAGAAACATTCTGGAACACCTTCACAGCAGAAGAGATTAACAAATTAAGGTGAAAAGGCAAGGATAAGTTTTCAGATACATGCAAACTAAGTAGCTAAATTAGTGTAATGATCAGTATACTATCTTTACATTAAGGACAGCACCAAGAAAAAAGATTATTAATCTATAATGGCCAGAAGTCTTAATATTATTTGACTTTTATTCTTATCACTTAACATCCACTAAACAAGTAATTTTTTAAGAGCAAATATTTACCACTCATTCATAAGATATCATACTTATTTCCTTTCTCCATGTTAGAGAATTATGATAGTATTTAGATACTGCCTTATGGTAACTCTGAAAATATTTAGTCTTTCTGGTAACAGTGCTACTGCACCCATTCCAAAACAAACCCAGCTTTTAACATTAAGCATTGGAGTGGCAGGCAAGACTTGTTTCCACCAGTGTCTCCCAAATTCTAAGATCAAAATGTGAGGATATTTCTTTAATATTAAATTAGTAAATAACCTATGGCTTTGCTTTGTACAGTGCTTGCTTTATACAATATGAAATTACATCCTCTTCACTCACAGCAACCAACCGTAGATATTAGGGAAACTCAGAGTTGCCTACTTCCTTGCTTACTTTTAAATGCTGAAGAATCTAAATCAAGTTGTTACATCAGCATACAGATAATAAAAATCAATTAAGTTCACCGCATGGAAAACCAGCTAAAACAATTTGCTCTTCCTTCTTAAAAAACAGACAAGCTTTTACGTAAAACAAACCTAAAACGTTGTAGTATTTATTCAAATTATTCCCTATGTCAAACTCTAAGAGAAAAAAAAACTTACTTCAAGAACCATCATCCAGAAATATTACAATCACATTTTATTTCTACTTCCTAATTTGTGCAATACTGTGGCTTAATAGCATGTATCTATTGACTGCTGTAAATGTATTTTTTTCCTTACTGTATCTATGTACATATATAGCAAGACTAGAAATGGTTCAATGAAAAGAGTGTGCACTATACAGGGAAGGCTTCTCTAAGTTATTATTTACCTGCAGGACTTGGATAGTTCAAAGCCCATTTTCCAGAGTGTCCTTTTGTTTATCACTGATGTACTGAATGTGACCAAAAAGTCTCTTTCATTAGAGGCTTTAAGAAACAGATTGGACATACAGTGACCAGAAATTTTGTTGTACAATTTGTCCTGTATGGGAGCAGCGAAATGAAATTGGTGACTCTCAAGGTCTCTACATCCAAAGTTTTAGGATTTTACAAAATTTAGCAACAAACTGAAAAGTGAGAGAAGACTGACATTTTTGAGCATGAACAAATGCCTTGTCATATCAACAACAGCTTTTTCAATAAGTTCCAAACCATATAGGATTAAGCAACACAACACTGCTCATTCTGATCCATGTTTTTATAGTCTGTAGTATCTTTTATTATTAGACCATAAGCTGACAAAAATATGATTTTAACAGATATTGCAAATACATTTGATACTGTATTTGGACACACACATACATTAAAAGTATGAGACAGCAATGTGTAATGTAAGTTATGAAATATGTTTTGAACACTATGTTTATAGCCCAGAGAGCTGCTCAATGATTTGTAGAAGGGCAGACATCTGGATCATTATAGTATCTGTATGAACAAAAAATAGAGAGATGATTTCACAGCCATTTTTGACCTCTCTGAATAATTTCAATCTGACTATGCAAAAACTCTTCCCCAAGCAGACAACAGCATTGTGTCCATGTCAATTATTGTAGACAGTCAATGTATAGCTGCTGAATAAGTGATTCAGTCCTTACAGAATTGGTGTTTAGATCTGACATCTGTTTTTCTTGGCTTCTTTCACAGCTGACTCTGCCAGCTTCTTAATCTGAGTCCCTTGCTTTCTCTTACATGCATAGACATTTTTCATTTGCCTCTAAATTTTCTGCAGCAAGCAACAAGTTGACCTGTCTTCTTTTCTGTGGTCCTGTTTTGTTCAGACACAGTGTGCAACACATTCTATAATCCTATCAAGGATATTTCACCCTTTAGTGCATTGTTTGATTTTGGTTCCCCTCTCCATTGCTCCATACACAAAGAACTGTGGGACAAAATGAAGAAAGATCTGAATCCACTGTAAAAGGTAGAATACTTGAGGTAACAATAGGAATTTTTTCCTCCCAAGTACATATTCCTTAAACATAACAGAAAAAAAAAAGTGCTGGGACACCACAAAAAGCATTCAAAACCTGAAGTTTCAAAACCAGAAAGGCTGCAGAGGAGTTAAAAGTCTTGCTGATAACAGATTTCTAACAGGATTTTCACAGCCATGTCATCGCTTCCTTCTCTTTAATTTAGAGGCAGTAAAGCCCATTTAATCTCTTTCTATCCTGAGAACCTTAACAGCTATCCAACTTAGACCCACCAGCTGCCTAAACATTTACAGGCAATGTCAAATCTAGCCATGGTACAGAACAATATGAGGCAGAAGAGTGCACAGTGTAATGTAGTGTAATACATAGTGTACATAGGGGTACTCAGTATAGTGCAATACTGCTTAAAGCTGCTGAGGATCCTCTATTAACCCACCCGTATTCAGGCACGGTAGTTTAAAATGCAAACACATTGATAGTGGCCAAGGTCAGACACAAAATGCAGTACTAAAAATCCCTCAGCTATCACCCTGAAGGGCATTTCTAATGTTAATCCAGAAATCTAATTAGGCAGCCAGACTAAGAAAAAATCCCACTTGAAAAACCAGTTAAGGTCGTTAAATTGAATAGATTCCAGCTACCATGTGGAACAACACTGATCATATGGAACTGTATTCACTGTTCACTTTAGCATTACCAAGCAAAATATTTGCATGCAATGTAAACAGAAAAGGAAGATAGTGCAATTTTAAGTCCTTGGGAATGGAAAACAGAAGAACAGTTGGTAATGATGGCCAATATGACCAGCATTTCCTATGCAGATGTACATGCAGATGGCTCACAGACACAAGTAGATGAGCTCAGAGCACATTTTTGGGAGGGGTTTCGAAGATGGTTGGAAGACTGGTTTCCATGTTAATGAGAGGATGGAAAAGAATTTCTAGAGGCATCTGTTTTGCAAGGCTCTTATGTAATATTCATTCCAATGGTATGGATCTCTTGCTGTCACCACCAGTGGCAACAAAAAGGGACTTGGAGAGAAACAGAATCTTAAAATAGTAAGGGAGGTAGTTCTACAAAAATATTTTGTTATTACTTATTTGGCATTGTTTCAAGATAGATCACAAAGCCCTTGAAAATATGCCTAATTTTTGTGAACCTTTCAATAATGTCAGGGCAAAACTTAAAGAAAACCAATGCCTTTCTGATTCGTACAGAGACTTTAGAAAATTACCTCCTCATTTCAGTGTATGCTTGCCTCCTGGACTTTTATTAAAAAAAAAAAAGCAACAAACTCATAATCAGCAGGGGCATATAGAGTATATTTTCTTATCTTCCCTGTAGTATTGGTATAGTTTCACCTAATCAGTGACTTACCCATTAGTCCTATTCAAAATCCCTTCCAATTTATTTCATATTATTGAATGCTGAAGTACAAAGGCCTATTGAGCCAACTGTAATTTCTTCTGCTGGACTGCTCAGTTAGACACCACTACTTTTCCTTGTGCAAATAAAGGGATTATTTTTTTCATTCTTTCTAATTTTATGGAGTTTTTTTTCTCATGTTTAAAAAAGTTGATCTTCATTAGTTTAAAAACTTGATGACATTTGAAGTGCCACATCATTCACTTTAAGCTCTGAAAGTAAAGTAGCAAGGCTGACTTTGGGAATTCCCTTTCAATCCAACAATTGAACTCTTGAAGTCTGTGTGAGCTCTGCTACTTGACACACAAATAAGGAGAGCTTCTGCAGATGTCTGCTTACACAACCTCATGTAGTAAAGGTGTGGTTTTCCCCTCCTCCTTCCCCAGGCAAAATGAACTTAGATTATTTGCCCAGGAACATTTCTTTGTGTGTGACTGGTACCCCTTGCTCCTTACCCCTGGTAACATCCTGCCAAGGAGCCTCAGAAAGACCTGTCTGTCCACACAGTGTATCTGTCTGCTGCACCTCATCTTTGAATACTGTTGGCCATAAATTCTAACACTTAATAGAAAAATTTATAATAATTAAGGCATGCTTTTAGAGAAGAGTGGAACAACTTCAGAGGGGTTGGTAAGAGAGGAGCATCAAGTAGGCACATAGGTCATTTGGCTTGACAGACTTAAATTTTTTTTCCATCTGCCGAGATAGCAGTTAAATAAAATAAAGTTAATTCCTGAAAACATGTGTCAGCAAAATTTTCCAGAGCTTTTACATTCCCTTTAATAAAAACATTTCTTAGAGGCATGTCACTATTTCCTACCCTCTAAATGAGTTATTTGCTGACTTTTTCTGACTATGAGCAATCCTAACATTTCAAATACTAGTAGAATATTTATTTTATTAGCCAGCACTACCTTTTCCCATTTTTCTACTATATATCACCTAACAGGAAATGAAGGAAGTTAAAACAAAATGTAGAGAATTCTTTTTGAGATGTCATATCATATGCAGATGACTCTACCCAGGAGAAATAGCTTTGAATTTAGGGGAGAATCACAGTTCTCTTCAAATCTTTCTTTTCTGTCTTATGTATACTCCCAGCACTCATGTGATTCTGTACTAAATAATACTGATAAATTCCATACTAGAGTTATATTGGCCTTTCACAGGCAGTATACTGACAAGAAAGAGAGAAGGATAGAAGGATCATCATTCACTTGCTGTTTCTATGTTATGATTTCTTTGGGATGAACTCTCTAACTCCACCACCTGTGCTATTCATTAAATAACAAAATTAATTAGTGAGAAGACCAGTCTGTTTCACCTTGGCTAACATTCATAGACCAGTATGGTTCTTCTGATGTTTATGAAAGTTTCATATTAAAAATAGAATTCCTTTTAAAGAACTCAGACTTCCACCAATGTGCAAAATTTGCTCTGCCAAGCCGCCATTTGTAATTAAAGGAACTTAACAGTGCTCATTCAAAGAAAAGAGATTTTCTTGTAACTGATTTGTAGTTTCTATATGCAACAGCAATGGGTGGAATTATTTTTACCTGTAAAAATATCCTACATTTTGTTCTATAATATGCTTGTACTACTTTGTGTTATTTTTTTCCTGTGGTTTACACAAAAGCAGGTTGTTAAATTGATATTGTGATCTGTGAGTCCCAAATGTAGTTCTCAGATATAAGCAGGGGCAACTCCGAATCCATTTGAACAATATCAAATTGCAACCTTAGGGTCTTATTATTCCTTAATCATTTGGAGTTTAGAGTGAGACTGCCTTCTGAAAGGCTCAGGTTGATTTCAAGCTCTGATTTGCTTCTATCACCTCTGTTTTTTTGTGGGTTTGCAAGATTACAACACCTAGATGCTCAGTTGACAACATCACTGTAAGCCAAGCCTCTTCTAATTTGATTTTATAGTTTGGATTTTTGCAGAGACTCCAGATTTTGATAACATTGACTGCATATACTGGCATTAGCTGAGGCAGTTTGTGAGCCTACCTATGACTGTACATTATTAAGTTGTTTCCGTGGACAAGGTCTGCTGAGTTGCAGGCATTTTCAGCCTTCCACATAACCTACCAGATCCTTTTCCTTTAACAATGAAATATTTATCTCTTCTGTCATAGTACAAATACAGCTATATGATTTTTTATGTTATTGAAGTTATATTAATCTTAGGCTACACATCCCAAATCTTGGGACAGTGTATATCTTGCATATTCTGCCACCAGGTCTATAACGTATCTTCTTTAATCATTCCATTCTATATCTGATTTTTATCTGTCATTGACATAATGCTCAAAGTTTTGGTGGTTTTTTACTCCCTTGAGTTTACATATTTTAACTTGATTAATTGAACTAGAATATTGCTGCTAAATCTGAACAATTACAATCAAACACAGCAGTAAAAATATTCATTTTTTCCCTGGTGTTCTTGAACTTCAACAAGTCCTACTGCAACAATTAGCTAGTGTGCTTCTCTTGCTGACTTCTAATAATGTGCTAGCATTCCAGGAGTTATCACTCAACAAACAGACTCCTAGGAAAAAAGTCAACCACATTTTCGCAAAAGTTTTTTGCCTTT